>CM068361.1:32636387-32823887 GCA_034769755.1 Odontamblyopus lacepedii
TAGAAACAAATCGACACATAAATAATCATCATCAAATTTTAAAATAGAGATGGGACATTAAATTAGAGAGAATTGAGAGAGAGGTGAACAGCCCTGCACCGAAGTGAAAGTCCTGTACAGAAACGGTTTGGTACAAATACGTTACACATGTACATGTACTGTTGAGCTGTAAAACAGCTGCAGAACATCCAGAACATCCAGAACGCTGCAGCTCGAGTCCTGACTCGAACCAGGAAGTACGAGCACATAAGTCCTGGTCTCAGGTCTCTGCACTGCCCCCTGTGGCTCAGAGACTTTAAAGCAGCTCTGCTCCTGCACAAGTCTCTCCAGGGCCGAGCTCCAAAGTCCATCTGTGACATGTTAGTGCCGTATGAACCATCTGCACTCTGAGGAGCTCAGGGACCGGCCTCCTGCTGGTCCAGAGTCAGGACTAAACGCGGGGAGTCAGAGTTTCAGATTCATGCAGCTAAAACCTGGAACAGTCTGAACATGTGAGACAGACTCTGACTCTGTTTAAATCCAGGCTAAAAATTGTGCTATACAAATAAACTTGCCTTGCCTTGCACCCCTATATTGTACTAAACTATAATCACATCATTACAATTAAAGCTATAGCCCTGTACTTTTCCTATATTACGCAAAATTGACTCTTGTGAGCATTAAGCCGTGTTACAGCTCCATGTATGTCAAAGACAGTGTGTGGCGTTTGAAAACCCAGTAGTTCACTTCCTGTATTACCACATAACATGAGGTGAACAAAGTGTTTGAGAGAATCTGCAGGGTTTGTGTGTTGAACTTGTGGGAATGAAACAAAACACAACTCCAGGTCTGTTTGTAATGAGGAAACTACACTATAACATCAGAAAATGGCGCAACATGGGTCCAAGATGGAAGCAGACATCATATTTTTAGACAGCAAGATAATTTTCCTTGACGCAAATATACAAAGCAAATAGCAAGACATTTCCATTCAAATCTTATATGAGTCCAGCCCCCGCCTGTAAAATGACAAAACATCCCACGCATTTCTGACGTAAACCTCCCTAAACCTCGTACTTTGAAACGTATCTCTGCAGCACCACAAAAGGGAACTGTCCTTTTGGAGCTGAGTCCGGGCTGAAGCGTATGGATTTGTTGTGAGAACAGGCTTTGTGGTGCGTTCGGGGGCTTTGTGGTGCGTTCGGGGACTTATCCGTGTGTGTCTGTGCGTTATAGGATTTTGAGGAGGTGGACAGTTGCCGGGATCTCCTCTGGTCGCCGTGGGAGCAGAGCCGGATCAGCTCTAACCTGTGGCTGACCTTGAGAGACAAAGCGATCGCCAGCAGGGGGCGATGACACCAGCCCACACGGATTTGCACAGACTTATGGGGCTCAGCAAAAATACAAATACTACAGTACTTTGAAATCTGGTGGGGTTAAGCCGAAAAAGAAAGTGTAATATTAAACCTCACGTCATCAAAAACATCGTAGTAACTAAAAATACATTAAAAGCCTTGAGTTTTCCCATGAATCTCAGCAAAATGTGTCTTTCCCAAGTACAGATATATTATATTATTATAAACAGCTCTTACTAAATCCTCCACATGCATTAAAGCGTTTTAAAACTACCCATTATACTCTGAAATTAAGTCTCATTAAATAAGAAACACTGAACCATATGTAATCAAAAAAACAAAAACAATAAGTACAAAAGGTAAAGAAGATCTGAATTTGCATTTTTACTTATTTTATTACAAATAACATTACAAATTCACAAACCACAGTCTGAACTCTGGATTGGCTGTAGAGATCTCCATTAAAAAAGACCCGAGCCGATGATTGAATCTTAATTAAAATGTAATTAAAAGAATCTTTTATATAATTGGAAAATATCACAACATTCAGTGTAATGAAATTACTGGAAAATTAATCAGAGCAAAATTAAACAATTAGAAATGTAAATTGCTGTAATTAATTACAAATAAAATTAAATACAACAGGACAATGACCCTGTTCAGGACTGACTGTGATTTATTAACATGATTTTACTGTAGTATTCTACTACTACTACTACTACTACTACTACTACTACTACTACTACTGCTGCTACTACTGCTACTACTACTACTACTACTACTGCTGCTGCTACTACTGCTACTACTACTACTACTACTACTACTACTACTACTACTACTACTGCTACTACTACTACTACTACTACTACTACTACTGCTACTACTACTGCTACTACTACTACTACTACTACCATCATCACTACTACCAATCACTACTACCACTACCACCATCACTACTACCACTACCATACTGCGCTACCACTGCTACCACTAATACCGCTACCACTGCCATCATACTGCTACTACTACCATACTACTACCACCGCTACTACCACCACAGCTACTACTACTACTACTACTACTGCTGCTACTACTGCTACTACTACTACTGCTACTACTGCTGCTGCTGCTGCTGCTGCTCCTGCTGCTGCTGCTGCTGCTACTACTACTACTACTACTACTACTACTGCTGCTGCTGCTGCTGCTGCTACTACTACTACTAATGCTATCACTACATCTTCTACTACTACAGATGCTATTACTGCTATCACTAGTACTTCTACTACTACTTTGACTACTACTGCTGCAATCACTACAACTACTACTACTACTGCTACTATTACTATCACTATTACTTCTACTACTTCTTCAACTACTGCTCCTGCTATTACTACTACTTCTACTGCTACTTCGAACTACTACTACTAATGCTAACACTAGTACTTCTACTACTACTACTACTATTACTACTAATGCTACTACTGCTATCACTAGTACTTCTTCTTCTACTTCTACTACTACTACTACTACTACTGCTACTTCGAACTCCTACTATTGCTACTACTCCCTCAACTCCTATTACTGCTACTACTGCTAACTAGAAATTTTACTACTACTACTATTACTACTAATGGTACTACTGCTATCACTACTACTTCTACTTCAACTACTACTACTACTATCATTACTTCAACTACTACTACTGCTACTACTGCTCTCACTACTTGAACATTATTCTCACTGTCAGAAAACCCTTAGCTCTCTGTGTTTACCAAATTTAGATAAAAAAAAATAAAAATTAAAAATTAAAAAAATATTTCCAAAACCATCATTTTCACGTTTTGTTATACCTTTAAAAATGCATTGTTCTTTGTGCTTGTCTATAAACTATAACTTTCAATTTTCTGTTCAGTTCACCACTCTGTCCACTAGATGGCGCAGCGGTTTCACAGTTGCATTAGCAGCGACCTCAGCGTTCCCCTTTATAACACATGCTCTATTTATTTCATCGACTCATCCGCCGTCTTTAATCCGTGCCCCATAATGCTCCCTTGGCCTGTGATGGCACTTTTACTGTATATGACTTTTTAATTTTACAGCTATTCATAAAAAAATATATAATATCGCTTTGCATCTTTGTACGCATTCAAGCACAAATCTATTAAAAGTATCAGACATCTCGCCTCGATTAAAAAGTGCCTTAGAAATCCCATAGAAACGGCACTCATTAGCATCGCGCTTCCTCTTGGCATATCCGTCGCTAAAGGTTATTATCAGGTTTAAATGATCTTCCCCTCTCTTTGACTCCTACAAATTACCACTTGGATAAAACGTAAAAATGCACAAAAACACGTATTCATAAGTTACATTTCGGTGGAGTCTCTGGAGCCCGTTTGAACCCGCGGAGAAGCGATGCCCCAAAGAAACCTCGGAAAGTGGAAAAAAAGGGAAAAAAAAGTTTGCATATGAATAGTTGTGAGGAAAGTTGTCTTTGCTCTGAGAAAACTGAGTACGTTCGTGACACTGGGTACGGCTTTGCGGCCAGTATCAATCACATACAAGGCGCTGGATTCAAATCTCCCTTTTTTACCGTTTTAAAAATGTGAAAAACAGAATAAAATCGTTGTAAACGGTTTGCAATGGTCCAAAGTTATTCCTTGCTTACCTTAAACATTCTGAGCGTCCTAATTATTCAGTACAATTAGTTTATACGTGTTTTACTCTCAGAGACCGGGTCATTCTAACAACCGCTAGCATGCTAACACGCACTTACTGTGATTTATTAGCATGATTTTACTGTAGTACACGACTACTACTATCCCAACTGCTTCAGGATAATTATTAATGTGATTACTTCTTCTACTACTACTTCTACTACTACTACTTCTACTACTACTACTTCAACTACTAATACTACTACTACTACTGCTATTACTACTACTACATTTATTACATTTACTACTGATATCGCTACTATTTCTACTATTACCCTAACTACTTCTACTGCTATTACTACTAGTTCTACTTTTACTAATACTTCAACTACTATTACTGCTACTGCAGCAATCAATACTACTACTATTACTACTACTACTACTTTAACTACTACTACTGCAATCACTAATACTTCTGCTATTACTTCAGCTACTCTTACTGCTACTACTGCTATCACTACTACTACTACTACTACTACTACTTTAACTACTACTACTGCAATCACAACTACTGCTATTTTAACTACTACTACTGGCATAACTAATACTTGTACTACTACTTCAACTACTAAAATTACTGCTTCAATTACTAATACTGCTAATACTGCAAACACTACTACTACTACTTTAACTACTACTACAAGTGCTGCTACTACTACTACTGCTACTTTAACTATTACTTAACTATTACTGCTATTGCTACTACTTCTGCTACTACTTCAACTACTTATACTGCTACTACTCGGTCAGTGCTTTAAAGTTGAGTTTATAAGCACGTTGCACAACTCTCAGACAACTAGCATGCTAATGTGTACTTCCTGCTTATCGGGCAATGCTTATGATCATATAATTAGATGCAGGCAGTGCACATCTTGAGATTTGCTTATACAAATATTTGAACTGTAGCAAGATTTTTTTTTCAAATACATGGAAAATGCTTATTCAGATTCTTCTCAAACTTATCTCACACAGAAAAACTCCACCTTGTGATGTCATGTGGTCATACAGGAAGTGCTCCGCTGTGTTTTTAAACTCCATACACCTTCAGTAGATTCATTTGGATCATTTCAGCCCTTCATTGCCACTAAACAAAAGATAAAAGGAGCTAAAAGGAGGAAATGTTGAGCTTTGGAGATGTAGACAGACTAATAATGAAGGATTACTCAATGTCTGTGATGAGGAAACAACATTATAACATATTATAACAGAAAACAGTGTAATGTGGGCTCTTTAACTCATGTAGCAAAGACAAAAATGAAAGAAAAGGTATTAAAATCAAAAGGTACATATAAGATACATATACATATACATATAATATACATATAAGACCTTTAACACAGGTATAAGACAGATACATATAAGACCTTTAACCTTTATTTTCATATTTTTCTTGCAGAAACCTGCGCAGATGTGAACAATCAAAAAGAAATCAGATTACTCTCATCAGATATAACCGTTTCTGTAATCGGATACCTCCATAAATCAGCTCATGATCAGATTTCGCTGTGGATTAAACATCAATAAAAGAATAAACACATATTTTCTCAGTAATACTATTATATGAACTGCACGAATGAAAGGCAGTGCTGCAAGTATTTGGTGTTAAAGCACGATGGACTGACCCTGTAATTGTCTAGACGCTTCTAGGGTGATAAAGAAGTTTTGTTTTGTTTTTTGCCAAAGTTGTATTTGTATTCCCGTCCCTTCAGAGACGTTCAATGTTTTGCAAAGCTGTAGAAACTTGAAACTTTCCAGACACTAAATGATGGAGTTTGTTTTGTAATTATCTGTTTAGCTCAAGGGTAGAACCGTTTGCATTTCACATTTAGAAAACTTTTTCAATGCAACAAACCCACTCTATTTATTTGTAGTTTTACTGCCAAAATGCCTGTGTATACTGCCTAAAAAAGTAAATATAGTCATAACAAACTGAAAGAAAATCAAGACACAACCTTTATTTGAAAATTAATATTACCACGTATTTCTAAACCATTTTAAAAGTTCGCCGTGGAACTTTTCTGATGGAAAGTTGACCGTTTGTTTGTCTTGTGATGGTGTTCCTTGGCCTGGGAAGTTCCGCAGTATGGCATTACACTTATCTTGCATGCAGTCATCAAAAGGAGGTGTGATGCTAACTGTAGGCACTGCTCCGTCTGAACACCTGAGCTTTGTTTTAACGCGATCTGACCAGAAAGAGCTGATTTTGTTGGAGCTACGACAAGTTTCAAGAGCGATCAGCATTGGCCGACAGTTTTTCAGTTTGTCGTTTTCACCTTTTTGCTGAAAATCAAACTCCTAAACGGGACCATGAACTCCCGTATTGATCACAGACTCCTGCAAATGTGTCGTTTAAATCCGTTTTGTATTTGTAACACATGCCGTTACGCTTTGCCTCTCCGTAGATCTGACCTCTAACCTGTTTTCACGTTTAATGTCATACTGTACGTTCCACTTAAAGCAATGACATCTCCACGGAGACCCCCCACTGAGCGCTGTTCACATCTAATAACTGCAGGACCTTTCACCGTAGAGATGCACGTAGAAGCCCTCCAGCCTGATGTCCCTGCGAAGTATCAATACGTGACCTTTAAATTTCCTGCCTTCAAAATGAACAAAGGCTCCACAGCATTATCCCAGTGAAGGGTGAGTGTATTATTACCGTATTACACTGGGGATGCCTGCATGTGAAGACTGGCCCTTTGTTTAGGCCATAGTCCCCATCTGCTCTATTTAAACTCCACTGAAGACTGTCCTTTTGTTTAGGCCACAGTCCCTTTCTCTTCTGTGTAAAGTCCACTGAAACCGTCCCTTTATTTAGGCCATAGTCCCCCTTTCCTCCATATAAACTCCACTGAAGATGGTCCCGTTATTTAGACTTTAGTCCTCTTCTTGTTGGTATAAAGTCCACTGAAGACTGTCCGTTTGTTTAGACCATAGTCCTCTTCTTGAGGGTATAAAGTCCACAGAAGACTGTCCGTTTGTTTAGACCATAGTCCCCTTCTCCTCTGTATAAATTCCATGTAAAGTCTGTCCCTTTGTTTAGACCACAATCCCCGTCTCTATCTAAACTCCACTGAAGACTGTCCCTTTATTTAGTCCAAAGTCCCCTTCTCGTCTACGTAAACTCCATGTGAAGACTATCCCTTAGTTCAGACCATAGTCCCTAAATCCACTGAAGAATGTCCCTTTGTTTAGATCAGAGGTCTCGCCCCCTTCAAAGTCGCTCACCAAGGGATTTTGGAATTATACCATTGTGCTGAATAACAAACATTTGGTTAATTAACCTGCCTATTACCATTATAAATGTATAATGTTGAAGCCCAACTTTGTGCACTAATGGATGGACAATGGTTTATGTTTCAGAGGCCTAACCCTAACCCTAGCTGTACCCAAAGGCTTGTCCTCTTTTTTTACAATTATCTCAATTTCTTCCAGCCACTAAAATTAGTAGCAGATTTGTTTTATAAAGGTAGCACACCGAAGGAAAAAGGTTGGAAACATCTGGTTTAGATCATAGTCCCTTTCTTGTCGGTGTAAACTCCACTGAAGACCGTCCCTTTGTTTAGACCTCAGTGCCTTTCTTTTCTGCATAAAGTCCACTGAAGACTATTCCATTGTTTAGACCATAATCCCTTTCTTGTTAGTGTAAATTTCATGTGAAGACTGTCCCTTGTTTCGTCGTCCCTTTCTCGTCTCTATAAACTCCACTGGACTGTCTCTTATTTTAGACAATAGTCCCCTTCTCGTCTGTATAAACTCCACTGGACCGTCCGTTTTTTTAGACCATAGTCCTCTTCTCGTGGGTGTAAACTCCTCTGGTCCACAGCCCTGATCACAGAATCCCAGCGTATCAGAGCGTCCAATCCACTGCACTGCTCCAGTCTATACTGAGGTCACCGCACAGCTCACCTCCTCTGATGGACCTAAATGAAAGGTCCTGCAGTTTATCACTCACACTCTCCGTCTCTCCCCTCTCTGGTCTACCTCTCCTTCTCTCTCCATCTGCCTCTGTTTCCTCTCTCTCCTCTCCTCTGTGTCTCTTTTCCCTCTCTCTATTTCCGTCCTTCTCTGTCTCCGACGCTTCCTTTCTGTCCCCTTCCCCGTTTCATTTCTTGTTCTCACACAATCTCTCCCTCTTCCTCCTCTTTATCCCTCTCCACTCCACTTCTTTTTTTCTCTCTCCCACTCTCCTCTCGTTCTCTTCACCTTCCTCCTTTCATCTCTCCCACATATCTTTTTCCTCCTTCTTTCTTGACTTCTTACTTTCTTTCTGCTGTTTTTGTTTCTTCCCTCTCTCTTTCAGTCCTTTCAGTTGCTCCCATTGCTTTCCCCTTTCTCTGCATGTATCCCACTCCTCCTTATCTTTCTTTCCTCTCATTCACTCCCTTTCTCCTCTTGCTCTCCTCTTATTCTCTTTGCCATCCCTCTCTCCTCCTTCCCTCTTTCTCCTCCCCTTTCTCTCGCTCTTCTATACTTCTCTGCCTGTCTCACCCACTCTCACAACTCTTCCTTTTCTTCCTTCTCTCCTGCATCTCTATCGTCCCTCTCATTTCCCTCTCTCCCTCTATCTCTGTGCCCTCTCCACCCCTCTTTTCTCACTCCTCTTTGCCCTTTCTCTCTCTTCCTCTCCCTCTCTTTAGTCATTTCTCCTCGTCTCTGTGGAAAAGACTGTCTGGAGAGGCACCTGTATCTGAGCAGTTCACTGTAGGTCCAGAGGATTAGACGTGAGGTCGACCCCGAGAGAAGAAAAAAGCACAAACACACAGAGCTGGACTAGAATGGAGCAGATGTTTTACACGCACAGGAGGCGAAAAAAAGTCGAATAAAGGCACAGAATTTTCAATACCTCCTGAACGTAAGTCGTGATTTACATTAAAACATCCCAGAACAAAGTGTAACCTCTCAAATCAACTGAAGGAGTAACTGCAGCAACAGAAGTGCTTAACAGATGTGTAGGTTCAGGTGGGAGAAACATATCAAAATACAAAACAGAAATGAATGGTTAAAAGTCCTTAAAATGGCACTTATAAACACAAACTGACAACCATGAATAGGGATTGAATGTGGAGGACTGCAAAAAGGTGAATGAACCCAAACAAACCCGCTTCATTAAACACTTTGGGGGATTTGGTAGCAACTGAGTCTATTTTCTGTTCTTTCACTAAACTGTGAAAAGAAATCAAAGACATTTCACCGCTCGCCCAAGTGGCTTCTCCAGTTCAAAGACATCTTTCACTAAATATAATAATGAAATATCCAATACCGGTCCATTTCAAACATTTGAACGTCTATGGGAGATCAGGTTTATACTGTTACTAAAGGATGGCTATGGTACTGTCTAACTTTTCTGTTGGAGCCTCCACCACCTGCTTGTCTGATCAGAGATGCTTTGGCATTATCTGAAATGTTCCACAGTATGGTATTAGACCAGAATATAATATAAACTGAAATACTTGTGCTGTCCATCGTGTTCCAAACATAGAACTATATTAAAATCTTGAAGGTGAACCGAAGATGCCGTTGTGTTGTTTTCAATGGTCTGTGCTCATTGGCGTATGGGCCCAAAAATAATTTTCTCTTCTGCATTACTTACTAAATATGGGTTAGCTCCTCCCACCTGTGCAATGTCTGTAATGAGTGGAGCGTTTTGACCAATCAGAACGAGAGCTGCTAGAACGGAGCTAGGTTAAGTCTTACAAAGCTGACTTTTAGGTGCTTTGAGCATTTAATAATAGAAAAAAAATAGAAAAGAATCCCTACAAAAATGACCTTTATGAAAGTTGTGGATGACCTATCAGCCGAACATGGACAATTTGAATTCCCAAAAAATGCATTTTGCTTCTATTCTTTGTGGGCCCAAGCTCCTGGGAACTGCAGTACCTGGAGTGTCCACTAGTCGGTCTCGAGCCAGGACAGCAGGGGAACATCTTATCCAGTTTTTATTATAGATCCATGGTTCCAAATAGAAGCATGTGCGCTCTTCTGGCTCCAGTTCAGTTTGTATTGAGAAAGCATTGCCACTTTCTCTGTATCTGCTGCTGTGAGCCTCGTCATTTTGCTTTTAAAATGTCTGAATTAACCCACTCTACAAGATTCTCATGTTTTTATTTCCCTATTTTGTCCGTAAATAATTTCCTACTTCTAACTTGGAACTGGGCTCATAATTCCCTCCTGCAAGCTGCAAGCCTCGATGAGCTTCATTTGACTGGAGCCGAACGCCGTGGGAGACGTCACGCTCCCTTAGTCCACTTCTTTACACAGTCTATGGGTATTACATTATTTAAAATACCTTGAAGAACATGAATACCTTGACCTAGCAGCGTCTCCTGTACATCTAAATGGATATAGTTAAATTTAATGCTGCAGTGTGTAACTTTTCTGGTGGAGGGTCACTATTTTGTCTCCATAAAGATGTTATTGCTTTGCCTTGAATGCTCCACAGTATGTCAAAAAATAAAAAATAAAAAAATAAAAAACATATCTAAATACACATAAGTTCCTGGTAGAGATTGGTAATTGGCTCCTGGTAATTGGCTCCTAGTAATTTGCTCTGGTAATTGGCTCCACCATGCCAAGTTACATGTCAGATCTGTGGAGAGGCGTCCCCGCTCACAGTAAGAATGCATGTCTTTCAAGGTATTTTTCAGCAATAAAAATCCCTGAGATTAAATAAATGCTTGCTTGATGTGTTAATGCCATACCGTGGAACATACCAGGCAAACGCAATAACATCTCCATGGTTACAAACGTATGACTGCCCCCTCCCCATCAGAAAAGTTAAACAATGCACCTTCGAATGTAATATTGTGGAAAACCCCACGAGAAGTGATAACATCTCCATGGATACTAGCAGGTGGCGAGGGCTTTGTACCAGAAAAGTTACATAATGCGTCTTTATCTTGTACTGAAAACATCTGCTCTTTTGTCAATACGCTTTTACTTATTTAATACTTTTATACGGCTCTCCTCTCTGCTTCTCTCTGCTCCCCAGTTTTGCATAAACCGCTGCACAAGAAGCCCTTCTCATTCAGGCGCATTGAGACCTGAATTTCCGTGTCGGTGACGTGACCTTGGCGAGGAAGTGAGTCAGTTTCCACGGCGACAGTTAGTTTTTCCTTTTTTCCCTAATGAATATACAGTGAACGGAGCAGTGTAATTTTGATGGAGCACTCGCCAGCCTCGCACTGGGGTAATGTAATGCACCAGACAGCTCAGATTCGATGACTTGATGACGATGAATTTGCTTATGTATATGAAAAATGGGTGCACTCCTTTGTAAAAACATAATTATTTTGATATACTCTCGTTCCAAAGTATGACATGAGACAGCTGTACCTTACATTTGTTAAATTATAGCTCAAAAATACCTAGAAAAACTGTGAGCGAGGTCTGACCTGTAACTTGGTCTGGTTTGGTCTCTATGAAGATAGGAAGGTTTAATGCCATACTGTGAAACATTCCAGACAAACCAATAGCATAGCCTTATGGAAAAGAATTTGACAGACCTTCTACAGTAAGAGAAAAGTTACACAGTGCACCTTTAAAAATACATTGAAATTTGGACATTTTAAAGAGATCTTGCCTGTTATTAAAAGTGATATTATACCAACATTGGAAATACAATTTAATTTAATGAGCCAATCAAGGAGGTTCATAACAGTTAGGGTAATCAGATACTAATTGATACTGAAACTAGTATAGAAACTAGATGCTCATTGAAGCAGGTTTTGATGCTACAAAAGTCACATTCACAGGACAGAACCTCTCTTGAAATCTTACAGAAGTATAAAAGCACATAGACCAGTATACACCCATGGACCACTATGGAACATGTGAAAGAGACTTCGATCCATCCATTTTCTTCCGCTTATCCGGGACTGGGTCGCAGAGGCAGCAGTCTAAGCAGCGATTTCCAGACTTCTTTCAACCCAGAAACTTCCTCCAGCTTCTCCGGCAGGACCCAAAAGTGTTCCAGCCGAGAGACTTAGTCCCTCCAGCGTGTCCTGGCTCTTCCCTGGGGCCTCCTTCTTGTGGGACATGCCCTGAACACGTCCTGGGGGAGGCGTCCAGGAGGCATCAGGAACAGATGCCCGAGCCTTCTCAGCTGCTCATCTCGACGTGGAGGAGCAGTGGCTCTACTCCGAGCTCCTCCCGTGTGACCAAGCTCTTCGCCCTATCTCTAAGGAAGCACCCGGCCACTCTGCGGCGGAAACTCATTTCAGCCGCTTGTATCCGCGATCTCGTCCATTCGGTCATTACCCAAAGCTCATGACCATAGGTGAAACTTTTTTAGTATCGATACCTGCTCAATCTACTTTCTATACTATCTGCCTTTTTATACTTTTTACCACCTTAGTTCACATACACACCAAAAAGGAAACCATAATCTGATTCCTGGAGTTATCTGATAATTGCATTGGCAAATCTGATCTGTGAGAAATCTGACACTACTTACAATAATACAAAAGAACTCTATAGGAGAACACGGTATTCATTTTGCAAAGTGCACTGTCACATGCCCCAAGTGATAATTACAATAACTCAAATCAGGGCAATAATTAGCAACATGACATTACACGTTCAGTGTTAATAAGACTTAAAATAGACCTGTGAACAGAACAGAACTGTATACCGTAAATTCCGGATCACAAGCCGCTACTTTTTTTCTACACTTTCAACACTGCGGCTCGTAATATGAAGCAGCTTTTTTATTTTTTTTTTCATCGCGGGAAAAACATGGACCAATAAAATGAATAAGTAGTTCACTGAGGTCCAATGAAATTGTATGATTAATCACAACTTCCTTATTTCAGTCTTTCTGCTAACCCTCATCAACATGGAGAATACCAGACGAAAAGCATATGATGCAGCTTTTAAACTAAAAGCGATCACTCTGGCAGATAAAGAAGGAAATCGAGCTGCTGCCCGTAAAATTGGCATAAACGAGTAGATGGTGCGAAGGTGGAGGCTCCAGCAAGAAGAACTGAGCCAGTGTAAAAAGACAACCAAAGCTTTCAGAGGTAACCATAGCAGATGGCCTGAGCTTGAAAACTTTCTGGAGGACTGGGTTAACACGCAAAGAGCAGGCGGCCGCGGTGTTTCCACTGTACAAATCAGACTGAAGGCTAAAGCGATCGCTACCGTGGTTTATTCCCAGAGCGCCAAGGTGTGTATGTGCATGTCGCGTGTGTGTGTCCCAAGTGTGTGAAGGTGTGTAAGTGCCTGTGGCGCGTGTGTGTCCCAAGTGTCACCAGTGAGCGAGTCCGTCCCCAGAGTTCAGCGGGGAAGCGCGTCCGCGGCCCGTCCCGGAGGCGCTCCAGGCGGCGGGGACGCAGAAGCGAACCCCCCGCCTAGTCTTTGGCCGGCGGCTTATAATATGGTGCGGCTCATATAATTACAAAATTTATTTTTCTTCATAAATCTGAGCATGCGGCTCTTAATCGGGTGCGCGCTGTAGTCCGGAATTTACGGTACATTAAACAAAGTGTATACCGCCTAAATACACTTATATAGTTCCCTTTGAACCTGATTTTTATTGTCTTAAAATGTGAAAAAAAAAGAAAAAAACAGTTTGCAGTGGTCCAAAGTTAATACTCACTTACCTTATGCATTCTGAGCATCCTAAGTATTCACTATGATGACTTTATGAGCACTTTTCACACAATTTAGAGACAAGAGCAGAGTTTTGCTGTTACGGCGATGTTAACCACACACTTCTTGATTATCAACCAGTCCAACGCTTTATACTTAGAGGCAGTACACAACAGGACACAACAGATTTATTTTGATGTCAAGATCTGCTTATACAATATAAAAGTACTGGGGCAAGACAGATGTTGCTTAAAAACATAGGAAGGAATTGGGTCCAGGGCCTTTAACGTGGTCCAATTTTCTAACTTTTTGAGACTTCTTTGTCAACCTGCTTGTAGTAAAAAAGTATGGCTCTTTTATTGTTGTTGTGAGTTAAAGTTTGGCCGGAGGAGCTGTGGTCTGAGGCTTCGCTTTTAAAAAGGCAGTTACAAATGAAAACAGACCAGAGGCACAGGGGCTATAGCGCCACTGTCCTGAAGATACCTCCTGCTCCAGCTCAGACATCAGGTTTATCGTCACCATAAACATCTCACGCAGAATGGGACCAGTATCGACTGAGGAAAAGTCACTCTTTCACTCTGATTGTTTAGAGCAAGGGGCAAAGGGCCGGGGACTGCATGATGGGAGTTGAGTAAATGTCAGATTCTAAAGACTATTTCCTATATTGCAAAAACAATAAAGTACTATGTTATTGCCATTTTTTTTTTTTTTTTTTACAATTCAATTAAAGAGCAGATTGTTCCAAGCTGTGTCCAAATTAAACTTTAAGCTGTGTACCTTTCTGGGGTTGGCACTTCACCTGCATCGTTTCATACTTCAGAACATTGTCCATGGAGATTGATATGTTTTATGTCTATAGTGGAATATTATAGGGAAACGAACAATATTTCCATGGAAGCAAGCAGGAGTTGCAATCTCGCTCACAGTAAGGACATATGTTTTTGTTTTTTTTTCTAGATTTTTAGTGCAATTACAACTAGGGATGTATACAATAACTGAAATATCGTTAAATGTCTCACAATAATATTGTGGACCATCACAATATATCGAATCACAAATGTCTTTGCTTAAAATGTACTGTAGTTAATATGATTAACTGAGGTTTGGGAGCAGGACCACGCCTCAACTGCCCTCGACTCCTCTCCAGCGAAACACAGCTCACTTCTGCCACGTCTCACTTTCCCAGAAGCCTATTTATAGCAGCCTAACTCGGTAACCCAGTTCGTTCCGAGTAACTCGGCCACACCCTCCCATCCCATATCCGTTCTCTTCCAGAAATAAGACGCCTACGAGGAGGGTCCCGTCCTGCTGGGCCATGTGAAGATTGAGACGGTATTCCCACCCTGAGTCTCAACCCAGCCGACCTGCCTCGTTTCAATACAATAAATGCTTTTCGCTTCGCACATGTGTTGGTCCTTGCGAGTGAAATAATAGTTATGGTGCAGAAATACCTAAAAAAAACAAAAACAAACGGGAACTACATAGACCATGATCCTTTGCTCCATTTCAGTGCAGAATACATGAAGAAATAATTGTTCTAAGCACTTTGAAATATTAGTTCTTTGGATTAAATTTTGTGGAGGCATTTTATGAGGAAAAAGTAGCATATTCACAGTTTTTTTTTTTTTAGAACATATCATACTGAGACTTTAGATATTGTTACATCCCTAATTAAAACTATTTTTGGCTAAAAGACGGCTAAGGGCAATGAGGCTTTAAAGATAAAAAAAAGACTTAAATCTATGAGTTTATTCATATTGTGCTTAAGTTTGTGTATGAAAAAAAGGAAGCAACAGAGAAAAATCCCACACATTGTCATACGTGCAAAATGTCCCAGTAAAAAAATCATAATTTGCAAGCCTAAATTTGTTTAACAAGTAGCATCTCCAGATTGACGTCAAAATCTCAGACAGAGTCACCATTTCACAGTGAGACACGATTTTGAAATTTCAGATTATGGATATTTTTACTGATGTGTTCCCCAAACTCTGTAAGATATTAGAATACAGCTATGTCTAGTGGTAGAGACGAAAATGTAAGTTTGTGCTGCAAATAGAAAACTTTTTGTTCCATGTGTTAATTAACGCACAAGTAGTTCCGGCAACAGCCAAATCACTGTTCTATATCACTGCTCTGCTGCCATCGCCATGACATCACCATAGCAACGGGTAAACACATGCTCAACTGCTCTGGGTAGAATGTGGCAACTAGCATCATTTAAAACAGTGAAATTTGAATATTTTTTTAAATTTACAGATGGGGAACAGGGTTTTCACATTCACAAGTGACACATTTCAGTTTGTAGCTGCGTTATAAGCACATTGTACAACTCGGAGCTGTGCGTTTTGCAGTTTTAACGCACGGCTCATCATTGTTTATTGCTTTTACTGCTCTGCTGCCATCGCCATGACGTCCCCATAGCAACGGGTAAACACATCCCGAACTGCTCTGAGTAGGATGAAAGGACTAGCTTCTTTAAAACCATCAAAATAACTGGTGTTTGACACATTTACAGACAGTGGACAGGCTTTACGGGGTCACAGGTGAGACATTTCAGCTTGTAGCCTGCGTATAAGAAAATTAAACAACTTTGAGCTGTACATTCTGGAGTTTTAACTCACACCATGATCCGACTCTGCATAACGCACAGCTCCTTGTTGTTTAACGCCTACATATTAACCATACATAACAGCCCCGTTTACATGAGAATTTTAAATCCGAATTAATTAATTCCAAATTAAATAGATAGGAATTAAGTTATTTTAGTGTTAACATGGACTTTTGGATTTTTAATCACATTTAAAGGTCTCATAATGACACCAACATAGACCACAGAATGCATATCTGTCACCCAGGTCAATTTGGAACTATCACTTAGTTTCAGAACGATTGTAAATAAATTATGACCGTTTCCATTGCGATGAACAACTGAAAAGTGAAAAAAACAACATTTTTCATATAGAGACAGCAAAAACCCACAGAGACTTTTTTTTTTGTATTATGACATTATGAAAACCAGCAGGCAGCATGCTGAAAACTTGTAGGCTACTTACTGAGTTTTGTCGCCACTACGGAGATGTTGTGCTGCGCGATGTTCT
Organism: Odontamblyopus lacepedii; assembly: GCA_034769755.1. NCBI lineage: Eukaryota > Metazoa > Chordata > Actinopteri > Gobiiformes > Gobiidae > Odontamblyopus > Odontamblyopus lacepedii. Next base: position 32,653,125 of record CM068361.1, read on the forward strand.
CCCTGTCCAGAGGTTCGTTGGTGGAAATGGTCCCCTCCACGGGATCTATGTCAAAGTAGCTGTCCAAGTCGCTCTTCCAGTCGATCGAATACCTGCGAGAAAAATATTTGTTTAATGCCGCCCACTTTGAACGTTCCACCGAGTGAATTAACTTGTCTAATTTCCACCCCAGGTCCCATGTATGTGATTTAGACTCAATATAACATGGACACGGGCTTCATTAGTCACTGTGAACGGTCATTTTGGGGCGAAAGTGCTGAGCGGCGCATATATATTCCAGTCTCGTAATGGGGCGCACGTACTTGGGGTTTGTGCTGACTCGGCGCTTTTCATGGGGACGTAAATGAATTTTGGGCACAGTTGGGAGCCGTATCCATCTCGCGAATTCGGCCGTTCAACTCAAAGTCAGGAGCGGTGATGTACAAGGCCATAAGCGCAGAGGCCTCGAGATGTTCCAGTGAGGCATTGTTCCAAAAGGCCCATTTGTTATGAAATGTAGAGGATAAAGGTTATGGAAGGAGCTCAAAAATGTATGTGTGGGAAAGATTTTGTATTTCCTGATGAAGTTTGTGGTTTAGGAGTCAAAATATCAACCAATGGTAAGAAAAAAAATAAAACGCCTGAATTTTGAATTAAATTTATTAAGGAAAGCAACTCGTAAAAGTTCAGTTAAAGCAGACATATTGTGCAAAGTCGACTTTTTGGACCTTTTAAAATGCTATCGTTATTTCCCTTCACCATTTATTCACACAAACTTGCATTTGGAGTGATTTGTGAATGTTTGAGCAATCTTTAATCGCATATTTTCAAGAAACCAGTTTGCAGATCCAACCCCTGCTCACTGCTTTGTACATCATTCTGCAATTTAATCTTCTTAATTGGTGGTACACATAGGATTCAGCAGCATTGCGTAGTATATTTTGTATAAACAAACACAAAATCCACTGCTCAATAGCATAATGTGCATCTATCCATAGAAGATGAGAACTGTTTGTTGTGACGATGTTTGCAGTGATGTCAGCTCCCACTGGGAACTGCAGTTTTCTAATAAGAAAGTCAGAGAACTTGTTTCTTTTATTAAGTTGTTATAGATCTATATAATATTGGGATTTAAAACTTAAAACAGAAACAAAAAAATCCTTACATTTTTTCATTCTCATTGTGGTTCATTTTGTACGATCATAAACGCTAAACGTTTGTGTCTTCGTTAACATTATTATTAGTTTGTACAACCAAGTGGTGTGAGATTATATAAGCAAATAAATAAAACTGTCAATAAACATAAGGCAGTTCAAAAATAGATGGCAGACAAACACTAAGATGCAGAAGTCTGTTACTTATTCACAGGAGCCTCAAATGTAAAACGCTGTAAATAAATGTAAATTAAGGGGGTGGGATCAAAATAAATTGGTAACTTCTTCCCACTTGTTTTTGAACATGCATGATTATGTAATATATATTTCATGTATGTATTTTTGTTTTCCTTTTGTCTGCAGTGTTCAGAGGAGTAAATGAAAATGTGCAAATTATAACTAAATGCTCCACGGGTGTCATAGATTATAGCTATATAGCAGACACAAGCACAATAGGTCCAATATGTCCTCTGGTCTACGTCCCTGAGACTCAATAGTATCAAGAATACAGACATTTTGAATTAATTTGCCACATTATGCAACTTTTTTAGCCAAAAAATAGGATAAAATAGACGCAGGTTCTTTCATTTTTAATACATTGAAATCCTTATGTGTATTTATGTTCAAGTTGAGGTTCTGAGAAAGCAGGTTTTAACTAAATTAGTGCTAAACAAGAACTAATTCCAAGTGCCAAGTCCATGATCCCGTGCACTTAACGAAGCCTCTGGGAGCTCCACACTGCAGCCGTTATTCATTCAGGGCACGTTCTGGTAAGCCGCTCTCTACAGCTGCCCTGGGGTCGACTGAAACAAGTGAGGCTGACGGTCTGTGCCATCAGCCCCCCTGACCATCGCCAATCGCTCACACACGCCCCGTTCGGACTAGACAAGGTGGCTGAAGTGTCATGCCTAAGGACACAACAACACTGGTCCGAGCAGGATTCGAATGGCTGACCTGGGGGTTGATGGATGAGTGCTCTAATCACTCACGTACAGTACCACCTACCGCCCAGACAAGTAACACCACTGCTCAGCTGGCTACTATCCACGCTCTGTTTCCACTCTGTTGAGTTATTCTGCTTTTAATATTATTATGGTCCATTACTAACAAAACGACAATGAATATTTATCTTTGAAAGGATCAAATTAATACGTTGGCCGGTACTTAAATGGTAAATAGTCACTTTTCCACCTTCAAGGCACTCAAAGAATATTACACAGCCTACACCAGTGTACGCAGACGCTAGAGGCAAGGTGGGCTAAGGGCCAATCCCATTTCTAATTTCTACCCCTTCCCCTGCCCCTTGAAAGAGAGCAACAAGGTGTAGGGGTTGAAAGTCGACCCCTGCGAATTGATTCAACAAACACATACGTTATCAGAAGTCTCTGCCAGCTTTTACGTAAACTTAATGTCAGAGCAGAATGACACGCTGACCACCGGAAAGAACACAACCTGAGCTTCTCTAAAGGTTAAACCAATGATATCGCTTTCAGTTACTTGGGTTACGATATCCAAATGACAACTGTGTAGCACGGACACTCGCAATTCGTCCACAACTTTATTTCCATGCATCAACCGATCACTCGAGTCACAAATAACGTGTGTAACTGACAGTATATTTATTTCATGGTAATGAGTCCTACAATTGTTATTTTATCTGTTCAAGTATAGTAGTTGTGTCAGAATATCATTGCTATTAATTTCCACATATTTTATTTGTAAAATATTTACCTTTTGAGTCAGGTGAAATTTTACTTTGCCCCGGAAGTTAAAAGGGAGTGAGAAATAGTAGCCGCGAAAAAGCAGAAACACGATAGAGAGAAATAAAAGAGAAAAGAGGTCAAAATGCTACTCAACTACCGCTGGTGATGTATTGGCGAACACGGTAAATATATTGTATCTAATTTGTGTTTATTTAGAGGTAATTTATGCAAAGACGTTTTCTCTATCTGTCTTTATTTTAGTTTTCATGGTGTTCCATGTGTTGAAGTTGGTGAATGAGAATAAATGTTACAAATGATCATCAGTACGGAGTGTGAAGTCCTTTTAATTGCGAAGAAAACCTGGGTAGCTACAACGTGACACTGCTCCATGTAGTACTACCGATTTTTTCACGTGCATTTTATGACGACAATGACCATTACGTATCGGAACAACGTTAAACTTAAGACAATACAGCAGTTATCACAAATTTTAAACCATAAATAATGGAGAAAATACATTTGTGAACTTCTTTGGTCTCGTGGCAGCATCGATCTTGCCAGTGATTCACATTCTGAGAAATTGCTCATACCCATCCATTTGGAGTGTGCCTCTGAAAAATCTTCGTTTCGAGGGGTATAGAGCCCTATCACTTTCCCCTACCCCTCTGCCATAACGGTAACTGGGACACCCCTACACGCAAACGCAACACGGAGGGGTAAGGGAAAGTGGTAGGGCTAAGGGGAGTAATGGGATTTAATGATGATTTAATGGGAAGTGTCTTGCCCAAGGACACAACAATCGCATTCATCTGTGTGACCTGGAATCGCAATGGATCTGTACTAATGTCGAGAGGGGGATTCGAACCGTCAATCTTTGGATTTAAAGATAAAAGCCTATTCTTTATGGACTTGATCTCTTTTCTTACATTGTGCTCGAGTCTGTGTTTGAATGAATGAGAACTTTGAACATCACTTTCTTTAAACAACTGTTGGAGGAGAGCGAACAGCCCAAGAACATGAACAGAGAAAAATCCCACACTGTCATACGTGCAAAATGTGATGCAAGCCTGAGTTTGTATAACCAGTAGTCCCAGGCTGACAAAATCAAACTCTGAGACACAGTCACCACTTCAACGTGAGGCACTATTTTGAAATTTCAGACTGTAGATATTTTTAGTGATTTGTTCCCCAAAGTCTGTAAGATATTAGAGTAAAGCTATTTTTAGTGGCAGAGAAGAAAATGCAAGCTTCTGCTGCAAATAGAAAACTTTAACCTTGTTCCTTGTTCCTTAGTTATTAACATTACATTAACCATACATAATGACACCAACATAGACCAGCTCAATTTTATGATACTATTCTATCATTTTATGATACAGCAACAGTGGTTTGCCCAAGGATACAACGACAGCATTTGTTTGTGTGACCTGGAATCGCATTGGATCTGTCCGCTGTACCAATGTCGAGAGGGGGATTCGAAGCTTCTTTGGATCAGTGGACAAACACCACAATCGGCTCTATTCACGCTTACCGGAAGATGTGGATGACGACTTCCGGTGTAGTTACCAGCACTGACATATGATAAAACTGTGGATTCAACACCGTCTTCACAAGCTGCTAAAGTTTTCCATGACTATAATCGCGTCTTCAATGTCACTTGTAACTGTTGGTCTGCCGAACATAACAGTTATTACAATTACATTAGACAAATTATAAGACGCAAATTAATAGGCAAATTATAAAAGGAAAAAAGAAAGAATACAAGTGCAAGTAACCTGTTTTTGTCAGCAGGAATCAAAACTTTTCATGCAAATATGAGCTGTTTAATGCACAGATTCACCTGTCGCTTTAATGACTGTCAGAACAGCGTTATCATGAGCCTGACGAATGGCAAACTCAGCACCATGAGGCTCCAGTCCGAACCGTGGAGGCACTGGTGCTGCAGTTTGTTGTGAATATTGTGTTTTGGAGCGTGTGTTTGTTCATTGTGTCTTTTAAACTCTGGACCAAGAGTCTGTAATAAAAGTTTGATGATGATAATGAATCTATTAACTCAAGGTCTGTGGGTCTGTCTGTCTCATGCATAACTCCCGAACTGCTCGCCGGATAGATCGCAAATTTGTTAGGGGTTTCATCCTAACGGCATGGGTCTGTGCAGTACCAAGTTTCGTGTTGTTAGGGCAAAAAATGACAAAGTTTTGGGGGAAAAAAACAACAACTTTAGGAATCTGGACCCATAGATTCCAGATGATTCCAAGTGTGACATTATTTCTTTGAGGTGTGATTGACAGGTGGATTCACCAATCAGGGACAGGTATGGGCTCTGCACCAGTGACATCTAGATAAAAAATATCAGGCCATTTTCTGTTTTTCCCAATTTTGCCCTAGTTACTATCGCCAACAGGGGCCAAAGGAAGTCATCATCCACATGTTTCCAAACGTCTTCTGGTTTTGTGATTTCGTAAGTGTGAATAGAGCCCATTACTGTCTTCTCATACTATTATAACTTTGTCCATTACTAACAAAACAAAAGTGAACATTTGTGTTTCAAAGGACTGCTCAAAAGAAAAGAGTTGGCCTATATAGAGAATTACTTTCCATCACGACTTGCCAAATTAATTCTGTCCTTTGAGTTAACTTGGCCAACATATTGTGCTTCATAAACATATTAAAACGAGGACTGCTATCCTAGCTCTGGTGCACAGGGGGTCACAGGCCTTCCCAATAACACATGCTGTTAGCCGTTAGCCTGAATACAAAACCAGATGTGGACCGCGCGCCGTAGCATAGCAATGACAGCCTATTCATCAAGCCATGCCATCTGATCTATAAAGGACACTAGCTCATTTATAATTTTGTGTTGTTTCCACGGGGATTCCACTTTTGTCTTTCTACGCCTTGGTCAACATTTTAAGGTCCGCCGCCCGGCTAATGCGAACTTTCAGGGGACCTCATTTCTCCCGGGCACCGACCTTTGCAGTTAAACCCTCTCTACGCTTTGCTCATTGCGAGTTATTTGATCTTAAAAGGCTACTGCTCATTAATATTTATAGTACTTGTTTTTTTACGGCGAGCTGCTCCTAACTTGACTTCCCTCATTCATTAGAAGGGAAGAGTCCTCACATGTCAGGACCTTTAAGACTTTTGACACTAATTACAACCAAGAACAAAACCACTTGGCTGGAAATAGATTAAATTAGCAGTTTTTTCCAGTTTGATCGGACACGTTGGAAGCTGGTGTCTGCATTGTGCTTGGATTTAGACTATTTATTGCTTCTAACATTATTATTATTATTATGTCCACTGCAAATAAAACAACAAAGGACAATATATCTTTCAGAGGGTTGCTCAAATTAGTAAGTGGGCCTAAAAAATACTGCATGTGCATTTTGGTAACAGAAGTGGCATTGTTCCCTAATCATTCGGATTCATTCAGACTGAACACGGACAGAAGAAGACGGAGTAAAAAACATTTCCAGCGCCAAAATGTCTGGTTGTTCTGTGTGTGGTTGTCAGAATCGATATTCTACCGGCGCACTAAAGTTTTAAAGTTTTACTCACTGATCGCACAAGGACCTGGCAGTCGGATACCATGTGTCAGAGTTGCTTGTTGAGGAAATATTCAAAATCTTTGTACGATAATCCTTTCGCAGAGCTCGACAAACTGCTGAGTTCTGCCGTACTTGTGTTGCCAAAATACGTGCACAACCGAGCCTACGTCATCCCTGTTTACGGACACTAAAAGGCTCTATGGATAACTGAAATCAGTTACCATGGTGATGGAATGCACATACAGCCCTGGAAAAAAAAATAAAAAATAGCGCAGCAGTTTTGTTTTCTGAAATCAGCATCTCTACATGTGTGACGGCCGCTCCATTCCAACACGAGCACTCCTCATTCTGCTTCATGAGGCACTGATGAGGAGATCACCTGAACCAGAGCTGATTGAAGGAGGAAAAGGAGAAAAACCACTTCAGGGTTATTCCGCCAAATATTGATTTCTGAACTCTTCCTAAGTTAAAACATTAGTATTGTGTTGTTTTAAAGTGAATCTGATGTTTTCTTCACATTATTTGAGGTCTGAAAACATTTGATCTTTTTTGTAATTTTGACCATTTGTCATTTTCCGCAAATAAATGCTCTAAATGACAATATTTTTATTTGGAATTTAAGAGAAATGCTGTCAGTAGTTTATAAAATGAAACAAAAATGTTCATTTTACTCAAACACAAACCTGTAAGTAGTAAAATCAGAAAAACTGATCATTTTGCAGTGGTCTATTTTATTTTTTTTCCAGAGCTGTTTTAGCAAACACACAAATACAAATAATATTTAAGATAGTCTGAAAACTCAAAAAAATTACAAAATGGATTTAAACAACACATTTTGAGGAGCCTGTGATAAAAATAAAATAAAAAAGGCTACTGCTTATTAATAGTTCTAGTACTTGTTATTTTACAGTGAGCTGCTTCTAACTAGACTCCTCTCATTCATTAGACAGGAAGAATCCTCACATGTCGAGAACTTGAAGACTTTTTACGCTAATTACAACCAAGAGCAAAACCGCGTGGCTGGAAATATCTTAAAGGTCTTATATTATGCGAAATGTACACTTGTGAGCTGTAAGGCATGTTAGAACGTTTTTACTGCCTCAAAAACCTGGAGTTGTGTTTTGTTTCCTTCACACGTTTGAGTAATCCTCTATTATTAGTCTGTTTACTTCTCCAAAGCTCAAACTCCAGGTATGTTTTTGATGAGAAAACAACATTATAACATAGATCAAAAAGCAGTGTAGTATAATCCCTTTAAATTTGCGTGTTTTCAGTTTGATCGGACACGTTGGAAGCCGGTGCTTGGCGTTGCACAGTGAGCGTTGGTCGTGTCAGAATACGTAACGTGCTTTGCTGGCTGCTTTGATGCACATTAGAGCCAGCGTCCTTTCAAGAGTTCAAGAGATCAATGCCGTGTAATTTCCCTCTGGCTGTGGAGCTGCTTTTTGTGCTGTGATACTGGGGCCACTGATGCATGCGTAAAGTCAGAGGGCCAGAGTGCAGGGGGTCGGGTTTCACAACAAAATGGAGCTGCCATGTTGGAAGATCGCATCCGGATCTTCAATCCGTTTTATTTGAATGTTGGATGATTTCAAATGCGCTACTGACGTCTGTTTAAAGATGCATTGTGCAATTTTTTTCTGGTGGCGGGTCCGTCAAATGTCAAATTCTACATGGAGATGTCTTTGCTTTGGCTGGAATTAAACCTTTGGATCTCCATGCAGACCAAACCAGGCCCTGTTACCAGTCAGATCTATTTATTTTTGAGCCTATAACCAAATGTAATTGAATAAATGTGAGGCAGACCCATTTAATGTCATACTGTGGGACATTCTAGACAGAGCAATGACATATCCATAGAAACAAGCAGGTAATGGACCTCTAACCAAAAAGAGCATGAGGTTTCATACCAAAATGGAGCTTGGAAAATTGCATTCAAATCTTCCAGTAATTCTCTATAAATGTTGGATAATTTAAAATATCTATAGACTCAAACAAACGTTATTGATCCACAAGGGAAATTACTTGGACACAGTAGCTCACATATCACAATCTAATATAATAACAAAGAGCAAAAATATAAATGGTAAAAAATAAGTAGAGAAAATGGCAAGATCTATAGAGTTCCTGTTATTATTTTTGATTGCAAAATAGGTGCAAATTATCGCTATCAAATTGAAACGACAATGTGAGTTGATCCAATTATCAAATCAGAGTTGTTGCTTTAGATGATAAAATGTTTTCTGGCAAAAAAAAAAATAAAAAAAATTCTGTCTTTGTGTAAAAAGATCTTTGTGTTGACCTCTTTAAACATGTTATAAAATTCACTGGAATCTTGGACGGTGCATATTTCTATCTTCTCCCAAATGGTGGATTGTTTTCGTCGTGTGTACATCCATCCATCCATCCATCTTCTTCCGCTTATCCAGGGCCGGGTCGCGGGGGCAGCAGTCTAAGCAGGGGCTCCCAAGCTTCCTTCTCCCCAGCCACTTCCTCCAGCTCCTCCGGATGGACCCCGAGGCGTTCCCAGGCCAGCCAAGAGACATAGTCCCTCCAGCGTGTCCTGGGTCTTCCCCGGGGCCTCCTACCGGTGGGACATGCCCGGAACACCTCCCGAGGGAGGCGTCCAGGAGGCATCCGGACCAGATGCCCGAACCACCTCAGCTGGCTCCTCTCGACGTGGAGGTGGTGTGTACATGTAGTATTTAATCATAAATCACAAATGTACTCTTAAATAAAATGTTTAAATATTGTAGAATAACTGTTGACTTTTTACATAATCCCTAGATTATCCTTATTTTATCTATACACTTTTATCAACAGCTGTTGCTATATCTATTTTACTGCTCTTCTATATTTGTATTATTCACTGTCTAATATTTTTACTGTCGTTTTTAGGGAGACAATTTTACCATCTGTCCAGAGATAACGGATGAAAAAATTCTGGTGCATTTGCAGCAGTGATATTTAATGTACACTGTCCCTGTCAAATAAACCAATAAATAAATAAATAATTGCATTTGCAGTAATCGTGAAAGGCAGAACCTCCACTGTGATATAAGAGACATGTATGGTGACTCACTGAACAACAGATAGATAGATAGATAGATAGATAGATAGATAGATAGATAGATAGATAGATAGATAGATAGATAGATAGATAGATAGATAGATGGAGAGATAGAGATAGAGAGATATTGTCTTAACCCCAAAGGAAATTCAAAGGTTCTTGTCTAGACAATAAAAAAAGTGACTGAATTACGTAGTCTTGTGTTTTGACTGTTTTAAAATACGACTGCAAATGGAACACGCATGCAGATTCATAAAAGACAATATTTCTTTCACTAATTCACCAAATCTCCTCGTCTGATCCCACAGGCACCACGATTCGAGTAAATTCACTTGACAAGTAAATTATCTGCCAGTGGAATAAGACTTTTTTTTAAACTTAAAATAAGAAAAACAACAACTTTTGCACTTAAAACTGGCAGATAATTGTACTTGTCAATTTGAATCTGCTCAAATAAAGTAAAATGTTTTAACTTTCCTAGATATTGTTTTTTCCAGCGAGCTAATAACTAGGTCCACTCCTCAGGATGTTTTTTGCTTTTTTCACTATTCTTTCCTGTTATCTTATATCTTGGGCCATCACGAGTTGATAGGGACCAATCCCAACTCGGCCCCGTTTGGTCTGGGGGTCCAAAAAAAACCCTGTTTAGAAAAAGCTATTGGCGGAATTATATAATTGTAAATATAGAGGTGCTGCAACTGCATAAATGGTCAGTATAGTGAAGAACTTTGGTCATAGCATAGCAGCTGTTTTTCTCTAGACAGAAAGGTCATCTTGGGCTTAAATTGAAGCTTAGAAATGTGTTGTTTTTATGTACATTTGAGGCACTGATACATGTAAGAAAATGTTTGAAAATGATCACTTTTGATGATAATTTGTCAGGCGGACAGACATTTTTTTGTCTTTTGGGTCTTATGTTGAGGGTGATATTTGTCAGTAAAAATGCAGCCAGCCCCAAAATATTTTTCTACTAGTTTTCCCAATGTGTCAGGATACACCATGCAAACATTTAGGCTTATCTGACCATTTATGCAGTTGCAACACCTTAATATTTACAATTATATAATTCCGCCAATAGCTTTTTCTAAACAGGGGCTTTTTCGGACACCCAGACCAAATGGGGCCGAGTTGGAGTTGGTTCCTATCAACTCGTGATGGCCCAAGATATAAGATAACAGGAAATAATAGTGGAAAAAAATGTAGCAAAAAACATCCTGAGGAGTGGACCTGGCTCCCGGCCTATAAGCAGGACTGGGCCTGGTTCATACTTTGGTAGGAAACCACTGGTAATACCACAGTTGGCACATACTATTGTTGTGTAATTAGGTTTGCTTAGTACAAATGTGGTGTATGAGTGACCTTTGTTTGCATTGTAGTGTTTATAGGGTTAGGCCCAACTAAGAAGAGTCATTGCCTTTTATGTTGTTTCATTTTAAACCCCACTGACAATCCGATTTGTGAATGTTGACAGAATTCTTCACACGGTTTGGCGTTAGCTGCATTATCAGTGTGTCAGTTTCTCCTAACACTAAGTCTAATGGGATTTCTTCGTCATAAATGCACTTTAATGTCCATGAAAGCATCTCATATGGGGCGATCAATACCCAAACTATGACTTTAAAGAGGCTGGCATGAAACAAGTGCGAAATAATGCATCATGGTCATATATAATGGAAAAACATCAAACGCCTTTCACTTGTAATTGGTGCAACATGGCTTCAGTATAAGAACAGGCCTCAACAGCAGGAGCACATCTAAAGAGAGGAAGATCTGAAAATTAATTACTCTGTTATCTGCTGCTTTGAACTGTGCTAATTCATCTGGGCCGTACAATACCCAGGGTAATTATGAGCAAAATACGAGGCGTTTCACAGTTTATTTTCCATAGAAATGGCGGAGATTGTCTTTCTAAGTCAGTCTCAACACTATTCCAGACAATGAATTTATGTTTTCTGAATGGTGACTAACTTTTAATAAGTGCTTGTCCAAAAGTTTTTCATTTTTCTCTCAAACTTCATTGTGTTCTTGTATTATGGCCAACTGACACTGGGACGCTTTGATTCGTGGCAAAAAGAGCTGCACACACTGGGCGCTCTGCACACGTCGGGCACTCTGTATCTGAAAGCACATGAGGCTTTTTGCACTTCTGTGGTGAGTACAGGCATGCCTCTGCTCCGTGACCCACAGAAACACAGCTACTTTGAGCAGAGACACGAGAGCTGCAGCCGAGCCAGACAAAGGCTCAGTGTTTCTGTAGAACCTCCTCGTCGCTGTTTCTCTCTGTTCAGGAAACTCTCATCTCTCGCCAAACTCACTGTGACCTGCTCAATCCGCCAACTTTCCTCCTCTCTCACAGCCTCGCACTGTGTCTCTCATTTTAGAAGTAATCTCACATTCACAACACCACACGAGTTGGGCTAAAGTCCTTAAGTGCCATCATGTGCAGGCTTCAGTGTGTTTACCTCAACACATGCCAAATAATGTGACGAGGTGTGGTACGATGTGGTGTGTGTTGGCCTTAAGTTTTCTATTGCTGTGTTTCAGATGACAAAGGCCAGTAATATTCTGGGTTTGCCTCCATCTGGAAGTATAGCATCATTACATTTATGAATCTGAAACCCATCAGCAGCTTTCATCACAAAAGTTCAAATATGGTGCATAATCTTCCCACGCAGCACTCACTCCAACAGTCATCTGCACCCATAGTTGCATAGCAAAGTACAATAGAGACATCGCCACATCTAAAAACCACCAATAATAAGTTATTCTTACATAAACACATATATTAATTGCATATACAATATTGTGTAAAGGTGATATGCAGGTGTGGAAAAAAATGCTGTAAACCAGGAACGCCTTCAAAAATGGAAGTGTTCATCATTTATTTTCATCAATCAACAAAATGCAGTGAATGAACAAAAGAGAAATCTAAATCAAATCAATATTTGGTGTGACCACTAGGGATGTCCTGATCCGACATTCAGTATGGGTATCAGCTCCTGATCCAGCTCTTTTATGTGTATTGGACAGTATTAGATTCAGTCACGTGATCGGATTGATACAGTTTCATATGTTTTTGTGGCATCGGCGCACTTTACAGCAGCCGTAAATCAAAACGCCGCCATGTCGCTGTGTGGGACTTTTCACTACAACAAAACAATTGTCAAACAGCGACGCAATTGCTGCAAACAAGCTGTTTCTCGTGGAGGAACCAGCAGAACTCACTTTAACATTACTAATTAGATTTGTCACTTGCAAAAGAATCATCTGGACGAGTTTGAGATTTACAAGCGCAAGACGACAAAGCCACAGCAGCAAACACAGGCGGAGGCGTTTCAGAGAAGGTAAGGCAGGTAAGGCTTTCGTCGTCGAATGGATTTTTTGGAGCCAAGGTGTGAACTTCCTTCATGACACTACATCACAGAGACGGTGCTAACAGAGCTATAACAAAGGTATAAGAAAGAGCACGCCTTAAAAACATCGTATTGGAAGCCAAAAATTCTTGATCGGGACACCTCTAGTGACCACCATCTACAGACCTCCAAAACAAAACAAGGATTTTATTACAGACTTTGCAGCTTTTTTAACACATGTTTCCACACTCTCTTCCAATGCCATACTATTAGGGGATCTAAATATTCACTTGGACATTGTTAATAATTCACTCACCTACGATTTTATATCCTGTCTGGACAGTTTTGGTTTGCAACAGTTTGTTAATTTTCCCACACACTCAAAAGGACATACTCTGGACTCAATCTGCTGGACTCAATCAGGCGTTGCACCCATGGACTGTGGAGTTTTCCGATCATATGCTCCTTACATTTTTTGTCAATCTGCCTTTTTCCAAACACAACCCCACGTGCACCATAACATTCCGTAAACGTAAGGACATAAATTTGGACAATTGATCTTTTCACATCAATAATCTACCCAGTACAGACAGTTTTGCAACTCCTGATCAACTTGTGTCACACTACAACACCCACCTCCACAACATCCTTAACACACTTGCTCCACTCAAATCCAGATCGGTCTCTTTCACTCACACTGCACCCTGGTACACCCCCACTCTCCGACAGTTAAAAGCAAAAGGCCGCCAACTTGAAAGACTTTATAACAAAACTGGACTAACTATTCACAAGGACATGTACACACACCACACCCTCCACTACAAAGATTGCATCACCAAAACTAGATCTGCATATTACTCCGGTTTAATCAGTAATAATGAAGGAAATTCCAGGACTCTCTTCTCTCTTGTTTCAACCATCACCAAACCTCCTGACTCCCTCCATCTCATCTCTATTCATCCGACTTCTGCAATACTTTGGCTTCGTTCTTCACCACAAAAATCCACACTATTCCCCAACAGCTTACCCCCTCTTCTGCTCTAACTCTACCTGTCATTACGTCTCCTATCACCACCACCCCTTTCTCATCATTTACTCTACCTTCTATCAATCAAATTTCCTCTTTTATCCAAAAATCCAAAACCTCTTCATGTCAACTTGACCCACTTCCCACTGTCCTTATCAAAGCCACACTTCCTTCTCTTGCTCCTTTTATCACCAACATAATTCATGCCTCCCTCACCTCTGGTACTGTCCCCTCTCCTCTCAAAACTGCTGCTGTCACTCCAATTCTCAAAAAACCTGGTTCAGATCCCACAGACCTCAATAATTTCCGTCCGATTTCTAACCTTCCATTCATCTCCAAAATTCTTGAAAAAACAGTTTCTGCTCAACTTCACTCTCATCTGTCCTCCAATAACCTGCACGAGTGTTTTCAGTCTGGCTTCCGTCCTCTCCACAGCACTGAAACGGCCCTTCTCAAAATCACTAATGACCTTCTTCTCTCTGCCGACTCTGGTTTAGTATCCATCCTCCTTCTGCTTGATCTTAGTTCTGCCTTTGACACCATTTCTCATTCCATCCTCCTGAACAGACTCTCTTCCATCGGCATCTCTGGCACAACCCTCGCCTGGTTTCACTCCCGTCTTTCCGACCGCACTCAGTTTATTCAACTCAAATCTTTCGCTTCTTATCCTGTCCCCATCTCCTCAGGTGTTCCCCAAGGTTCTGTTCTCGGCCCCCTCCTTTTCATCATCTACCTTCTCCGCCTTGGTCACATTTTCCGGAAACACCACATTCAATTCCACTGCTACGCGGATGACACCCAGCTCTACCTCTCCGGCAAACCAAACTCCACACTCCCACCCTCTTCCCTTGTCAACTGTATCGGTGAAATAAAATCCTGGTTCACCTCAAACTTTCTCAAACTCAATAGCAATAAAACTGAACTTCTCCTTGTAGGCACCAAATCCACCATAAGCAAGATTAATCATTTCTCCATTCCCATTGATGGCTCCTCCATCTCTCCCTCCCCTCAGGTCAAGAGTCTGGGTGTCATCCTCGACAGCACCCTCTCCTTCGCCTCCCACATAAACAGCATCACTCGCTCCGCCTACTTTCACCTCTGCAATATCCATCGACTCCGGCCCCTCCCTCACCCCACAGTCCACTGCCGTACTCATACACAGCCTCGTCACTTCCCGTCTAGATTATTGCAATTCACTTCTGTTTGGTCTCCCACAAAAAACTCTCCATAAACTTCAACTGGTTCAGAACTCTGCTGCTCGCATCATCACATACACACCTTCCATCAACCACATCACACCCGTCTTACAACAGCTCCACTGGCTCCACATCACACACATCGCTCCCTTCGCTCCTCCTCCTCTCTCCAGCTCTCTGTCCCCTCTGCCCGTCTTGTTACAATGGGGAGCAGGGCATTCAGTCGCTCTGCTCCCCAGCTCTGGAACACTCTCCCTCCTGCCCTCCGCAACACAGACACTCTCACACACTTCAGATCCAAACTCAAAACTCATCTGTTCAAACTGGCCTATTCATTATAACCACAACTGCACTGTCCTTTCATATGCCTGATTTTAATGTAGATTTTAACTGTTGCTTTTACTGTTTTAATGTTTATATATATATATATATATATATATATATATATATATATATATATATATATATATATATATATATAGATATATATATATATATATAATATTTTATATTGATGTATAAACTTGTTGTGAGGCGACCTTGAGTGCCCAGAAAGGCGCCCTATAAATAAAATGTATTATTATTATTATTATTATTATTATTATTATTATTATTATTCTCACCAAAAAATACAAAATAAATTTAAAAATGCTCTTAGTATTGAGAGTCTTAAAAAATGTAATACTCTTTGATAAATAAAAGGTAGGACTGGCCGCCAACCTTGGGCTTGTTGTAAATAAACACACCCGACAGACATACCACAGAACTTAAAGTGGTTCAAAGTTTAGGAAGGCCTTTAAATCCCATTAGCTGCAGTATTTATGATGTCTTTTGTCTCCCGGGTGATAACAGGGCGCACTGTGAGGCTTTAAATCGTCTCCAAACTCTAAAAGCATTCTTCTTCTCTATGCATGACGGGTCACTGGCTCTTTTGTTTTCCAGTGCAGGAATGTAATGCTGCCTCCGATGGTTCGCAAATGAACTGTGTCAGGAGCGGATGATGAATTTTTAAACCAAGGCTGAATACAAAGACAAAATAGACGTAAGTGGCTATTCTTGTCCGACAAAATCTCTGCGTTTTGATTTTTAATTCATAACGTAGCGGCCACTGTGCACACGACGGCTACACTTTCGCTATTTTTCGAGAGCTAAATAAGAACAAATACACTAGGCTTCGAACGCAAAAAGGTTCTCCTCATATATTTTTTACTTTGCCCGGTCTTTGTCTCTCCGTGGGATCGGTCCATTGTGGTACACTGATCACGTTTTATGGGCTGTGGAGGGGCGCAGGAGCCAAATTGGAAAAGAAATGGGTTGCCTTGAGTATAAATCAGGAGTCGGATCGGGCATGTCAGAACTATAAAATGCACAAGTCATCTTTAAAGCGCTCTACCTGATAATTACAAGCAGAGAGCAGCAGCCAACAGCACGCAGCTTGTAAAGTTCAGTACAGGACACAGGTAAAGGAGAACACAATGCATTTCGGGAAACATCCGGGTGTCATGGCAAACTATCCCAAATTATGAGGCGAAATCATCAGAAATTCACCATCTATGTATGTGGACGTTAATGTCTGTGTTACAGCCTCGGGCCTCCAGTTCATTGATTTGTTTTGTGTGTTTTAATTCCTTTTTTTTTGTCCCATGGATTCCTGCTGTGAGAGCTCTGGTCCCTGATTAGTGGAGCACTTCAACGCTCGGCCACTCCCCACACCTGTTCAGACCTGCTAACCTTTGTGGCCAGTCTGCCATTTTGTGTGTGTCTGTGTCTCATTTTGTGTCACTTTGTTTGTACCAGTACGTGACTTTATGCGTGTAGAGACACTCGATTTATGTTAGGTTAGTTTAGTTTTGTGCCTTTTGTTTTGTCACTTGTGGGTTCGTGGGTTTATGTGATTTTACTTTGAGACACTTGTGTTTTAGTTTAGTCACTTGTCGTATTTTTCGGACTATAAGTAATTACACTCCGGTGCACCAGCCAAAAAATACATAATGAAGCACTTTTTGGGGGAAATTTATTTGATAAAATCAGAGACCAAGAACTGACATTTCATCTTGAAAGGCGAGTCATAGAAGTTATAGTAATAAAAACAACCCAATAGAGAAGAATCCGTGTGTCATTCCTTCATTCATTTTTCAATACAGAACCAAAAATAAGAAAATGAAAAAAACAACTCTTTTCTTTATTTGTCTCTAAAACCAAAATGAAAAAATTGATAACGATTTGTTTTTTTCATTTTTGATTCATATATTTATACAATTCATATATTTGGTCTATGGACTGTCAGTGTGAAAACTGTAATATATAAGTCGCACCCAAACCCTGAAAAAAACTGTGATTTATAGTCCGAAAAATACAGTAAGCCCACATGACTTGTTTTTGGCACAACTCGTTAAATGTTAATCCTGTTATTTTGTTTCTTAGTTTAGGTTATTTTACGTACATATTTTACCATGTTTTGTTTTGTTACCTTGTACATCCTGTTACTTAAATTACTTTACTTATTCCATTTTCCTTCTTGTTTTTTTTTTTGTTACTTCCCCTGCCCGTAGCAGAGCTGGGTTGTAACAGTCTGATTAAATAAATTATCGCATTATTGGTTTGAATAGCGATGAATCAAAATTTTATAGATAAAATACTTCTTAACTCAATAAAAGATCATAATCGTAAATTACAAAATTCCATGTTGACATGATAATGCCTTGGATTTCTATAGCGCAGTGACGTTATGCTGGGGGTGTTCCGCATTTAAGCCTATGACGGAACGTTCAACAGTTACCATGGCGACACGATGTGCAAATTACAAAAAACACTGCCAAATAACAATTTAATATTTTATCAGGTAAGTCAAATGGAAAGACCTCATTAGCAGAAAAAGGTGAGAGTGAAAAAAATGAAAAACTGTTGGTGGCAAATGTGTCACTGAAACAAAACAGAACGCCAGGTATTAAAACATAGATAAGAAAAGTGTAATGTGAGCACTTTAAATATGTGATGACACTGACGGATGTGGAACGCGACAGTGATGAATGGATTTAGGGCCAAAACCTCCACACATGCACTGACACTAACGCTAAAGCTGCTTAACACACCAGAGGAGGGTGGATGCAGCGACGGCTTGTGACTATAATTTGATGGAATTGTTTAGCGACACAGATGTTTTTCAATTAAACTCCCGCATTCCCGTTTTTATTTTATTAATACGATGTTTCTATCCCTCAGACCTTCCTCAGGGATCCTCAGATATGCCTGATATAAAGATCTGAGGGACCGAAATGTCGTATTAATAAAAGACAAACCAGGAGTGAGACAATGAGACAGTGTGCGGGAGTTTACTTGAAATACAACTAAGTGCCTCTCCTCCAACGCACCTGTCGCCCAGTCAGGTGCGCAGAGTCTACACAGAAACTTGTTTAACAGCACAAGCCATCTCGTCTATTGTTGTTCCAGCTAAATCAACTCTTTCTGGTCAGATGCTGTTGAAAAGAAAACAAAAAAAAAAGATTATGGTCTAAAGGCCGCTACGCACGACAGGATTTTTCAGTCTTAAACGATTTTTAAGCGACAAAATGCGCACACCACAGACACAACGAGAATCTTATGAGACTTAAAATCTCCGATCTCAAAGACTGCAGTGGGATCTGTGTGCAGACCACAGGATATAAAGTTGTGAGCGCGATCGCCTCAGCTATTTCCTGTAAAAACCTGTAAAAAGCTTTGAGACTCTTACGTGTTACAGTGATCCCTCGCTATAACGCGGTTCATCTTTCGCGGCTTCGCTGTTTCGCGGGTTTTTTAATGCTTTTTTATTTTTATTTTTTTTAACAGTGCATTGTGTTCTGAATCCTGATTGGCCAAGGGACTGTAGTCTAGAAGTGATAAAAGTTGACTGGTCTTTCACTTAGACCAGGGGTCGGCAACCTTTAACACTCAAAGAGCCGTTTGGAGCGTCTCCCACAGAAAAGAAAACATGGGTGCCATAAAGAAGGAGGAAAATAACATAAGGACGACGGGAGAAGACGCCTGCACCACAGCCTTCAGGAGAAAAAGACGCTACAGGAGTCAGGAGGAAGAGGCTCAGTCAGAGGCACTGTGAAATACACGTGAGTCACAATGTCCAACCTCGTGTTCGTATTCATTAAAATTATTATTTTACAGCATTTTTTAAAAACTATCATAGTTATTTGTAAGAAAACGTTTATATTTTTAAATGCTTGAGCCTGAAAACAGGATTTGATCTTTGGTTTCATTCTATAGTACAGTATTGTATTGTATAATAATTGTAAAAAATAAAGCTGATACTTCACGGATTTCGCCGATCGCGGGTTCTTTTTGGAACGTAACCCCCGCGATAAACGAGGGATCACTGTATTATTTGTGAAATGTGGTGCAATACTACAGATACAGGATATTTAAAGTATAAAAGAGGCGATAAAGTCCACAGGAAGTAGAGTCTAGATCGCTAATCTGCAGATTCACCACATGCTGTGTGGCTGTAAAAAGACACACGTGGGGAAACAATGTCTTTTTACATTCAAAGAACGCCTCAAACTGGATTAGTAGCGCAGTTTTGTGGACTGGTTGTCATTATTTGCAGAGGACAATTTCTATGGATAATATGGATGAGATGCTGCAGTTTAAATGTATCACTTTACGAGTAATAAAGTCTTTATTTTCGTTTTTAGTTTCGTCTCTGTCTCCGTCACTCCTCTGCCCCTGACGCTCTGTTTTATCGGCTGTTACCGTAGTGTTTTTGATGTTTGATGGTTACGACCTGACAGTTCCATCACACACGGCTTCAAAATCACGCACAGAGACAAAAAGTCGGGTCACGCCTCCCTGAACACAGGGGGAAGAAATTTCAGCCAAAATCAGGCAAATTCTCCTGTCGTGTGTGGCGGCCTCAACAGAGCTTCAGACAGAGCAGAGCCTACAGTTAGCGTCACACCCCCAGGGAATGTTGATGACAGCTGCAAAGTACCAATATACTCAAAGTGCTCCAAATCTGCACCGATGGCCGCTCCAAAGTCCGTAGTTTATGCACACACAGATTCATACCAGACGGATGGGTGAATTGTGTTGCCCAAAGGCACAATGGTAGAATGCACAGCGGCCAGAGCTGGGAAATAGAACTGGCGTCATATTGACACGTCAATTAATAAATTCTTCTGGATTCCAAATAATAATTTTCTTCCTTAATTGAAATGGACAATGGAAACCAGCCAATCTCATCAATGAAAATTGTTTCTTTGGTTTTGCCAAATTATAAAATCACTCAAAAACAGGGAGGAGCAGATGACTGTGCCAACAATGTGTATAATGCCAAATAAAGGAGATCATCATATAAAGCAAAAATAATTACTAAACCCTACAATATCTTGATGGCTACAGAAGTATTCAGGAACAGTACGCCTGCAGGTACTACATAAACAGTCCTTCTCAAATAGTGGTGCGATGCCGGGGGGGGTAAACATGTTTTTTCCCGTTCTAGAATAAAGTGTAATTGCACATCCACTACAATAGTTGGTTGACTGAGTGTGCTCAGTATTAGCGCTGTAGTGTCGGCCACCGAGCAAACGCACACAAAAGCACAGAGCAGGAGACATGAAGTGCAGAAAACAAACTGTATGTAAAGTGTCTGTAGCGTTCGACTTCACTGTGGCTACGGCGGCAAACAAGGAAAGATCGCTGTGTTTACTGTGGCTAAAAATGTTGCAGTGGACAGCGTGAAGCCAAATAAATTATGGCATCGCTTAAAGACATTACAGCCCAATCACGCTGATAAGACGCTTGAGTTTTTTCAGTGAAAACATGTCGAATATCGGCAACAATCCGCCAACAATCCTCCTGCTTTGTGGATCCTCAGTAAACCAGCGAATACTGTGAGCATCATGTGAGGAGGAGCAAACAGCAGAGGAGTTGATCCTGCTGCAGCTTTAGACATGGATTCTGTCACGCTGGATGACGGAAATACCTCGAATTATAACACGGACATCATCTTTAAAAACGAGGAGGACACAGGTGCGGACCGCTTCCTGACGCAGGTGAGTGCAGTGCGGAATACAGACAGGAGTGACTCTGGATTCGCTTTGGAGATGCATCTAAAACGTTTGCTCTTATATGTAGGGAATAGAAGGTGAGGGTGCGATTTGTCGACGTTTGGTAATGGTTCTGTTGTTCTTCAGAGCATCTCTAGTCAGTCCCTGGTTTAGAGGTCTGTGCGGGGCAGAATTTTCAATCCCGCTCCCGCCTGCAACAGGAATGAGATTTTGCGCCGGGTCCCTCGGAAGTGCAGTGCTCTACCCTGGTTTAGTCCTGGATCATTCCTGATTTATTCCCTGGTTTACACCTAGTTTAGTCCCTGGTTTAGTCCTAATTCAGTCCTGGTTTTGTACCTGGTTTAGTCCCTGGTTTACACCTAGTTTAGTCCCTGGTTTAGTCCTAATTCAGTCCTGGTTTTGTACCTGGTTTAGTCCCTGGTTTACACCTAGTTTAGTCCCTGGTTTAGTCCTAATTCAGTCCTGGTTTTGTACCTGGTTTAGTCCCTGGTTTACACCTAGTTTAGTCCCTGGTTTAGTCCTAATTCAGTCCTGGTTTTGTACCTGGTTTAGTCCCTGGTTTACACCTAGTTTAGTCCCTGGTTTAGTCCTAATTCAGTCCTGGTTTTGTACCTGGTTTAGTCCCTGGTTTACTCACTTGTTTAGTCCTGGGGAGGCGCGAAATGTTTTCTTCTTCCTATGGGGGGCGTGACAGAAAATAATTGAGGAGAACTGATTTACTCCAACCTCACAGGGCCTATATTTGGTCAGATTCGTTGTGTTTCATTCACAGGTTTAACCCTTTAGTATGGATGTGTCTACATCTCCAAAGCTCAGAATCTGTTCCACCTTATGATGTCATGAAGCGGTCGATTTCAAGTGAACAGCTCCTTTCACGTTTTGTTCAGAGATGGGTGGAAATGATGATGAAATTAAAATGATTCTAGTGAAAGTGTATGGAGTTATTACCTCATGAGAGAATAATTCAGTCTAAATGTGCAAAGTTTTTGTGTTAAACTTGTGTGAATGAAACAAAACACGACTCCAGGTGGGTTTGTGATAAGGAAACATTATACCGTGGATCAGAAAATAGTGTAATATGGCTTATTTAATATAAATCTGACTGCGCATATGTCAGCTTCCCTCACACAGAGCTGGCAGTTCTGTATTTCTGTATAAAACACATCACAATGTAAATGTGCGGAATTTCACAGGCATTAATTACACATTATAGGAAGCCTGCCTGCATGAGTGATTTTGATTGGTACATTGGCCCGTAACGTTTTTAGCGGCTCAGATGCCGTCTTTACGTTTGTGTTTTTATTGTTTACGAGCGTTCCTTTATGAGCAAACTTCGGGAGCAGTCTCAAAACACCAGCTGGGTCTGTTTCTACCTCAAACTTTTGGTGGATTCAAAGACACGAAGGAGGAGAACAAAGAAGTGTATGAATGAAGCCTGTGAAACTACAAAACCTGAACCTGCAAACTGTGTGTGGGCTCAAATACATCAATATCTGCTTCTTATCTGCGACCGTGGCCCAGAGTATATTTCAGAGTGTTATTTTTCACTGAAAGGAAACCAACCCAAGTCCTGCCTTTGCTTTGATTTGAGTCATGGTCTTATAAAAGATATCAGCTTTGATTAAAAATAAGGAAACGCTATTATTTACTGTAGGCCACTTAGGGCTGGAACAAGTTAATCAGTGAACCATTCAGCATTGAAATAATTGTTATGAAACCACTGTAATAAATAAATTAGGACAAAATTGCCACACAAAAAAAATCCACTCTAGAAATTTGTACATTTTGTGTTTTTAAGTACACTCCATTAGGATGTCTTCAAGTGGCTCCAATTAAGCTCATTCTGAGTCACATTTAGGAGAAATCTCATTCTGAAAAAGCACAGAATGGAGTGAAAGAATAATCGATTTGCAAAATTATTCTAAGAGGGGACTAATGAAACTACTTTTTGTATCCTGCTTTTGTGTATTAAAATATGAAAACTGGCAGTGCTGCAGCATGGGCTGTGAGCTGAACCTTACACAGGATTGTACAGCAGGCTTGTACCAGATCACTATATTACTCAATATAAAACCTCTTCAGGCATGTTTTATGTTTTTAATGACAGAACAGAAGTTGTAACATGGTACAAAGCTCCAAAAAAGTTGATTTTGCAGAATGCCCGCTCATGAATTACTTAAAAGTGACTCTTGACTGAGTTTTAAGCCACGTTACCTCATCAAAAACATACCCAGAGTTGAGTTTTTGTTCATTCATGTTTGAGTAACCCTTTATTATTAGTCTGTCTACATCTCCAAAGTTCAAAATCCTCTGTTCCACCTTGAAGTTTTCAAGTTAACAGCTCCTTTTACCTTTTGTTCAGTAGAGATTCTTAGGTAATTCCTGGCCTGAAATCAGCCAAAACACAGTGGAGGTCTTCCTGTATTACTACATCACATCACAAGGTGTTTTCTATTTGAGAGAAGAACTCAGGCTAAAAAAAAAAAAATGAAGTTACAAATGTTTACTAATGTTGTTTGTTGTGATTGGGGAGCTTGGACATAATGTAAACCCTAAACTCTCATTAATGCACCACAATTTGCCCTAAACAACACTCCATTATCCATACAAATCTACCACCCTGCAGCACACACACACACACACACACACACCGTAGATGGAGTCTGGAGCGTGATGTGATGAGGCAGCAGGACGGTGACTCTGGTGGGATTGATTTGTGTTGAGCAGAATGACTTTAAGTGACAATATTCCTCAGATTAAAGTCTGCGATGACACTGACGGATGTGGACCGCGACAGTGATGAATGGATTTAGGGCCAAAAGCTCCACACATGCACTGACACTAACGCTAAAGCTGCTTAATGCACACCCGAGGAGAGTGAATGCAGCGCTGGCTGGGAATATTATACTTAGCTTTAGTTGGTGTTACTGCAAAAGATAAATAAAAACGCCAGCATTTTGAAGAATGTTGAATGTTGAAACTGAAACTACGAGGCTCAGAGCAGCAGTTTACAGACAGAGGGGTAAAATTTTGTCCCCATGAACACTTTCTATTTGGAAAGTAGCGGATCATGGGTTAGCCACTTCCATTTATATATATACTGTCTATGCTTAATATCTACAAGAAAAGACTGGATGCAAACACGGCTGGAAATATTATACTTAGCTTTAATAGTAGTATTAGTAGTAGTTTATGTTCTTCTGTCATGTACTCAATCATGTACGTAATAGACTGTTAAAAACATTTCACATAAATCTGTGACCGAAGGGGTTTAGGCTGGAGTGAAAGAACTTGAATGCTTAATCCTGCTGTCAGCAAACAACAAGCAACAACTTGGATAGCACAGGAAAAAATAATATATGCAATAATAATAATAGTACTCATGGTTCAGTGCAGCAGTTCTTTTGAGTGAACTCTATTCCACTTCTTACATCTAGGAGAAAAAAAATAAGTTTTCCTTTAGTTGGCGTTACTGTAATAGCCATAGGGAATATTGGCACAGTGAGATGAGTGTTCAAACCTCACCCAGTTGCATATCGTTATTTAGCACAGCCATAGCCTGTATAAATAAGTGGACTAATGGAGTGTGACGTCACCCACTGCGTTCAGCTCCAGTTCCAAATTAGGAATAGGAATATGCTCTATCGATGCTTACGTCACAAACCGGGAAGACGTTTGGAAACATGCGATGACAACTTCTGGTGTAGTTCCCGACATTGGGCTGTGATCAAACCCACTGAAGTAAATGTGATCAGCAGTAAAATGGTAAAATGATTTCTAATCGCATGTACCCAGTGCGCTCGGAGTTGCGCGTCAGCGAGGAAATGATGAAAACTGAGGTATGGTCGGAATTGTTGATGAGGCAAACACAACGGAACGCTACTATGACGTGTACATGAAGACAACTGGGATCCATCCATCCATCCATCCATCTTCTCCCGCTTAATCCGGCTGGGTCGCAGGGGCAGCGTGCTGCCCAATACTCATAGCACCTGACCCCCCCTATGAACCCCTCTGCAGGTGGTGAGCCCACAGGAGGGTGAACAACATGGTCCTTGATGTTAGTTCATAGGGGTCCGGGCATGTTTTGGGTTGATGGGGGAAACCGGAGTACCCGGAGGAAACCCATCCAGACACGGGGAGAACATGCAAACTCCACACAGAAAGGCCCGGGCGACCCGGGGATCGAACCCGCAACCTTCTTGCTGTGAGGCCTGAGTGTTGCCACTCAGCCACCGTGCCGCCGACAACTGGGATATTTTCTCATTTTTCCTAGATTTTGCCAGACTTACTACTGCGAACGGAGCCCGCTGGAAGTTGTCATTCCATGTTTTCAAACGTATTCCTGTTTTGAGACAGTCCAATGAATGAACGGCCATCCGATTGTGGGGCTGAATTAAGCGGAGCCCCCGCAGTCCTCAGTTTCAATCATGGGATGATTGGTGTGGGGCTGTTTTTTTTTTTTTTGGTCCCAGTCTGTCACGGTTTGTGAGGTAAGCATGAATAAAGCCTATTGATTTATGGACAAAATAGGATAACACCAGGATCCTGTGGAGCGGGTTCATACAAACATTTTAATACCAAAATAAGGAGCCTGACAGCAGCAGTTACGGAGAGAGAAGCAGCCGTTTTTTCAAGGACACAACAACAGATTCTACAACAGCCTCTGCTGCTCCTGTGGCATCTGGCGTTCCCTGTGGTCTCCCATCCAAGCACTAACCAGACCTGATCTTAGCTTCTGAGATAAGACGAGATCCGGCTTTGACAAGAAGGTATAGCCACTTCGGTGATGGTAACAGGTTCAAACTTCATTCAATTTTCAACAACACATAACTTTGCGCTATTTTCTGATCTATGTTACAGCGTTGTTTCCTTATCACAAACATACTTAAGGTTTTGTTTCATTCACACACAAATCCTGCATATTTAGTCTTTAGAGTTCACTCTGTCCCACCTTGTGATGTCGTGTGGTAATACAGGAAGTGTCTCATTGTGTTTTTAGACTCCCTACACCTTCACTAGAATCGTCTGGATAATTTCATCCCCAGAATTGCCCACACAATGCTTTCTTGAAACCTATCGCTTCACGACATCACAAGGAGGAACAGAGCATTTTGAGCTTTGGAGATGTAGACGGAGTAATAATAAGGGTTTACTCAAAACAAAACAAACTCTGGGTATGTTCTGATGAGGTAACAACATTATAACATCGCTTAAAGCTCACAAGAGTCAATTTAGCAAAATACAGGACCTTTAAAGACAATACCCCTGCTCCATTAATCCAATTTGGTGATACATCTTTTCTACTTCGAGCATATGTTGTAATTAAATATAACTTGGTCAAAGGAAAACTTGCCCAGAGACCTCTATGACTGCGCAGCCCAATGCGGTTTACATAATAGGGGTTAATCACGTTAATTGCATATCTAAGGATTATATAGTTTTTACATAAATTGTGTCTAAGCATGCATATTCATTAGTCAAACAGAGCTGGGAGCCTGTGGGAAAGAGGATAAGAAGTCCCCTTTAAGAGACTCAAGCTGGACTGTGACTGCACTGGTTTAATCCTGGAGTGCTTATGCTTTGTGTCTACGTGTGTGTGTGTGAGTGTGTGTGTGTGTGTGTGTGTGTGAACCAAATCTGCAGAGACTGGGGCTTTCGAAGTCACTTGTTTCAAAAGCTTGTGGCAAAGACCATTCTGGAGCTCTAAGTTGTTTTTAGAAGTTTAGTTGTAGTTTAGTAGTTTGTCTGCCCTCACTGATGAACTACACTTTTGCACTCTATGTTTTACATATATTTGCTAGATACTCAACAAGTCGTTTTACAAATTGGTGGCGTTTTTCTTTCTTTTTTCAGTCCCATTTTGCGGCAGTGAGATAATTCCCTACTGACAGCGAGTGGCTCCTTCTGATACCAAAACCAACTAATCCTGCTAGAAATGTGTACACCCAACTGGGACTGAATTCTCAATGAATCCTGGACTAGACCAGGATCAAGCCAGGTCTAACATCAGGACTAAACCGGGCTCAAATGCTCAAGCACATGGAAAAACCCTAAGTCAAGCTGAGTGGAGTGTCAGGCCAAAAGACAGAGCAACCGCACCGGCAAGAAGATGATTGGTAGAGCCTCAAAATTGGTTTTGAGCTTCCCAAAACATATGCTTTATAGTTGGGGTCGTTTGGTACCCCCCCTCACTTTCGTTTTGAGCCGCTACAGAAAATATTGTCTGACATCGGTACCGCAAAACTCCCCCAGTCCTCAATTTTCCACGTTGCAAAAAATGGTGCTGCCACAATTCCAAAATATTGTCGGACATAAAAGCGGCGCAAAAAAGGTTGGGGACCACAGATTTATAGTACATTTCCTAAACCTAAAGATCTGAAACTGAAAAAAAAAAGTTTCTGTCATAAATTTCAAACAAATATAATGTAAACTTGTATTACTTACTTGTATCTGAGTAGTTATTATTTGGTAAACTCACTTTGATTCACTCCTGTTTTCAAATATTCCATTGTTAATCCCAGTTTCTCCATTGGAATTGGAGTACGTTCCACTTCACTTTTACCTCCATTCCAGACAAAATAAGACATTTTTAAGGCTCTGTTCAGCACTTTTGTACAAGAACTCCTGTTTAAACCCTCACCTGTATCCTTATCATTTCTAGAACGCAACAGAACTCTGTCCAACTTTGACTTTCTTCACGGTCCATTGGTTTAAACATTATTGTGGTCTGAGTGCTTAGAGGCATTAACTTTCACGTGGGGACATTAAACTTTATTGCCAGCCAAACACTACGTGACAGGACTTGTTGCCTGGTTTTCCATAATACATATTCATAGTGTTAATTGCGTGAGTTGGATTACACAGCTCTGACATACTCGGAGTCTAATGGGATGCACGTTCATTAGTGGGACCTGGCTGTGACTCGGGGATAAGGAAATCCTCCGCAGAGTTTACAGACATACCTGCTGACACGTGGAATAATGAATTGTAGGAATTTAGCGGCAGTAGCAGTCAAATGGGAAAATATATGACTGGATTTTTATATGGTACTTTTCCACCTCTGAAAGCACTCAAATCAAGGCACTAATCACCCACACACACACACATTTGTCCTCTCCAGTACGCCGCCAGTAGAGGTGAGGTAGATAAGATGTCTTGCCCAAGGACATAACAACAGTATTCACCTGAGGAAGTAGGATTTAAACCGCCAACCTTCAGATCAGAGGATGAACACTCAAGCAAGTGAGGTATTGTAAGTAGAAATAGAAATAGTAGTGGGAGTAGTAGTGGTGCTACTGAGGTACAAGTCCTGTAATTAGACTGCTGTAGTGGTAGCGGTACCAGCAGTAGTAGTATTTATTGTTGCAACACTACTATTACTACTACTAATAATAATCCATTTTATTTATTAGGTGCCTTTCTGGACACCCAAAGTCGCCTTAGAACAACATAAACAAATTAAGCACAATACAAATATACAGTTAAAAGCCTACAGATAAAGTGGGAGAGTATTTGATTGATTGATTGTATTTAGTATTGTATTTAGTGTTGTATTTTACTAGTAATGGTAGTAGTAGTAGTGGTAGAAGTAGTTTGAACAGTCGCAGTAGTAGTTGTAACACCAATATTAGTAGTGCCAGTTGTAGTAAGAGTAGTAGCATGATTGTTAATATTAGTAGTAGTACTGGTAGTAGAATTAACAGTAGTAGTAGTAGTAGTAGTAGTAGTAGTAGTAGTAGTAGTAGTAGTAGTAGCATCAGCATTTGTAGTAGCTGACAGGGCTGCTGCCTCGAGATCCCGTGCTCTGACTGTTGTAGTAGAATTAACAGTAGAAGTAGCAGTTATATTCACAAGATTAAGGGGCTAGTAGTAGCAGTACCAGTTGTAGCAGGAGCAGAAGCAGCAGCAGTAGTAGTAGTACTAGTAGTAGTAGTGTCACAACTAGTAAAATCATAAGTACCTGGCAGGACTGCTACCTGCGCCCAGGTCCTGTGCTATGACTGTTGTAGTAGTAGTGGCAGTAATAGCAGCAGTAGTAGTATTAACCATAGGAGCAATAGTAGTAACTGTAGTAGTAGTAGTAGTAGTATCTACAGTACCTGACAGGGCTACTGCCTACGTCCAGGTCCTGTGCCATTACTACTCCTATGATAGTCACTGTTGGAGTATCCTCATACACAGTAGCAGCAGTAGTAGTAGTAGTAGTAGTTGTAGCAGTATAGTAGTAGTAGTATTAGCAGCAGTAGGAGTAGTAGCAGACATAGTAGCGCTGCTGCCTGCATCCAGGTCCTGCACTGTGACTTCTCCAACGATGGTCCCTGCTGGAGCGTCCTCGTACACAGTCGTAGTAGCAGTAGGAGTGGTGGTAGTAGTAGTAGTAGAAGTAGCAGTAGCAGCAGTAACCGTAGCAGTATAGCAGTGGTATTACCTGACAGGGCTGCTGCCTGCGTCCAGGTCCTGCGCTGTGACCGCTCCGATGATGGTCCCCGCCGGAGTGTCCTCGTACACTTCCATCACGTACTGGGGCTTGTTGAACACTGGGGGCTCGTCCACGTCCAGCACGTTGATCTTGACTGTGGCCGTGTCTTTGAACGCACCGTGGCTCTGGAAACGAGGGTCCAGGTGAGCGTTTGTGGCATCCACTTTAAATGTGTACGCCTTCTTCGTCTCGTAGTCCAACGGCTGGAAAACAGAAAGACAGGGATGTGAAGGTTAGACAAGTCGATAAATAGTAATTACTCTGGCGCATGAGTCTGCAAAAAGAACAGCAGAAAGTCTCTTTAAAGAATCTAATGCACATCACATCAGGTTTGCCAAGTTGTTCTGTACGGTAGCAAAAGTAGCAAAGACATCAGTTTCATTACCATCATTAAAAGAATCTGCAGCGCATAAGGACCTAATATAATATTAGCAACATTTTGGCTTTACGCCGAATGACAGAGAGAGCAAATGTTGACGGAGCTACGACCCTGCGTCAGGCCAGAGATCCCACCACAGTCGCTTCGGACACGGGGCACAGTGCCGACTTTCTCCCCTCTGCTCTCTCTCCTCTTCAAACGTCATTACGCTTGGAGATATCCATCCACATGCAGCGAGGAAGAAGGAAGAAAAAATGTGACTGATGCTTCGTGTGTGATATTGAGCTGAAAAGTTTGCGATGGAGACGTTTTATTGAACGCTGACAGTCGAGAGGTGACGTGCTGAAGAGGAGAAAGTTCCCGCTTGAGGGTGAAGTCAGACTTTCACGGAGGAGACAGTAACTTCTCTGCAAGTGCGGGGTCTGTCAGATACAACATGCTGCAGTGGTAAATATCACACGCTGTGGACTGTCGCCTTTTACTTTTTACTCCAGAATCTGCCTCTTCTGCGCTTTTCTTGTCTTGGCCACAGATCATTAAATGGAGGGAGATACGCGCTGGTGAAGTTTGGTTTGATCAGAACTTGGGCCTCATCTTCAAATATAAAGCTGCTCTTCTGTTTCTGAATGGTTTAGGTACAGCTACAAAATAATTCTAATTAGTCAAGGTCATTCCGTACACCTCGGTAAAATGCTGCCAAGGTTTAACGGTATTCAAATTTAGATACCGCCCAACATAGTTTAGGTTTTCATTTATTTCATCTCCTCATACAGAAAGGTGACCAGGAGCAGGAGCCAGCAGCATGAACATACAGACATGACAAGAAAAACATGTAGAAATGGACAAAATCCAATCACACAGGCTCTATACTTGGTGCGAACCGATACAGACAAAGCGGGAGCACACAAACTCCAAAGACGTTAAACCTGGAAGACGAATACAAGCCCTTCTTACTGTGTGTGTGCCAGTGTGGAAGTTTTATTTTTGTTTTATTTTATTTATTCAGCATTTTCACACCTTGGTCGTAACGTGAGGCAGTGAACTGAAGCACGAGACAGTGAAACATTTGCAGATTAAAGATGTAAAAGCATTAAAAGCATGTACATGTGATCTTGTAAAAAAAAAAAACTCAGGTTGAAAATGTCCTGTTTGTGCTAAAGAACTCTGTGTACTGAAGAAGCTCCTGAGTGTGTGAATGGAGAAACATGTTTAAAAACCTGAGTCTAGTCCAGAGAATTCAATTTTATTTTGCAAATGATGTGCCAAACAGATGAAAGGCTAAAATGGTATAATAAATAACCCACTAAACATGCTCTCAGCTTTGTGACTGTGAGCTAATACAATTTCAAAAGTACTCCGCACAGGTCTGAACTGTAAACCGACAACCTCTTACACTGAGTTGATTTTTGTTATTGCTCTATTTTTTATTCATGAGAAAAGTGCGATGTCAATAACCTAGCCTTTGAAAGCAAATTGAAGGATTTTGGTGAATTTTCTCTGCCTGTGGATTCACCCATCACCAGATTGTCTTTTCAATATTAAAAACACGACTTGTGGCATCCAATTTAAAAAAAGAAAATTAAATAAGCAATTTCAACCAAACTGTAGTTATTTGGCCAAGTAGTAGTAGCAGAAGTGGTGGTGATAGTAGCGGCGTCAGTAATAGTAGTTAATATACTGCAGTGTTGATTCAGTGCAGCCATTCATTACTTCTTGTTTCATAAAAAAGTATTAGTAGTATACTTTAATTGAGCAGTAGTAGTAGTAGTAGTAGTAGCTGCAGTATTAATAGCAGCAGTAGGAGAAGTATTAGTAGTTGCAGCAGTAGCATAATAGTAGTAGTAATCACATTAGTAGTAATAATAGTAGTAGTAGAAGCAGTAGTAGAAGAAGGAGTTGTAGTAGTAGTTGCAGTAGTAGTACATTAGTAGTAGCAGTAGTTGAGGTAGTAGTATAGTAGTAGTTGCAGTAGTAGTAGTAGCAGTAGTTGTGGCAGTAGCATAGTAGGAGTAGTAGCGTAGTAGTAGTAGTAGTAGTAGTAGTAGTAGTAGTAGTTACAGTAGCATCAGTAGTAGTATAGTAGTAGTTGCAGTAGTGGTAGCTGTTGTTGGAGTAGTAGTAGTAGCAGTTGCAATAACAGGAGCAGCAGTAGTAGTAATAGTAATAGCAATAGTAGTAATAGTAGTAGTAGTAGAGTTGCAGTAATAGCAGTAGCATCAGCAGCAGTAGTAGTAGTAGTAGCAGTAGCAGTAGCAGTAGTAGTATAGTAGTAGTAGTAGTTGCAATAGTAGCAGTAGTAGTAGTAGTAGTAGTTGCAGTAATAGTAGTAGTAGTAGTAGCAGTAGTAATAGCAGTACCGGTAGTAGTTGCAGTAGTAGCAGCAGTAGTAGTAGTAGTAGTTGCAGTAATAGTAGTAGCAGTAGTAGTAGTAGTAGTAGTAGTAGTAATAGCAGTAGCAGTAGTAGTATAGTAGTAGTCGTAGTAGTTGCAGTAGTAGCAGCAGTAGTACTAGTAGTAGTAGTTGCAGTAATAGTAGTAGTAGTAGTAGTAGTAGTAGTAGTAGTAGTAGTAAAAGACAGCAGTAGAAGCGCAGACCTCTGGAGTGCAACTTATATATTCAGGCCTTTGTCACTTCTCTCTGAAAAGACAGTTACTGCAGAAGGCTTCAGCTGCTTTTGACTTGTGCCCTCGATGCTCCACCTCTTCAGCCTCTGACACATCTGCTCAGGCTCAATTAGAACCAAGTGTGTGGCACAGAAACTAACGTCCCTGAATTCAATACACCCAAGCCTTCATTTCTCCTCACAAGGTGACTTCTACAAAACCATATCCTTTTATCCCAGTAACTGTACAAGTAATAGTAGTAGTCGGCAGCCAAGATAGTGCAGCCTTTAACCATTTAACCAAATAGTTGTAGAGGTTGTAGTAGTAGTAATAGCAGTAGTAGTAGTAGTAGTAGTAGTCGTAGCTGTAGTGGTAGGACAGTTTCCTCTTCCAAACATTAGTCAGTCATAGTAGTCATAGTAATCGTAGTAGTAGTTGTAGCAGTAGTAGTAGAAGTCATAGTACTAGAGGTCCTAGTAGTAGTAGTAGTAATAGTAGTAGTAGTAGTTGTAGTAGTAGGAGTAATAGGAGTAATAGTAGTAGTAGTAGGAGTAATAGTAGTAGTAGTAGTAGTAGTAATAGTAGTAGTAGTAGTTGTAGTAGTAGGAGTAATAGGAGTAATAGTACTAGTAGTAGTAGTAGTAATAGTAAAAGTAGTAGTAGCTGTAGTCGTAGGACAGTTTCTTCTTCCAAACTTTAGTCAGTCATAGTAATCATAGTAGTTGTAGTCGCAGAAGTCGTAGTTGTAGTAGTAGTAATAGTTGTAGCAGTAGTACCTGAAGTCATAGTAGTAGAGGTCCTAGTAGTAGTAACAGTAGTAGCAGTTGTAGCAGTAGTAGTAGTAGAGGTCCTAGAAGTAGTAGTAACAGTAGCAGAAGAAGCAGCCAAGTTGCACCTTTTATTCAATACACCAGACTTCAAGAGATTCTTTAAAAAAACCTCTTTAGCCAAGTAATTGTAGTAGTGGCAG
Organism: Odontamblyopus lacepedii; assembly: GCA_034769755.1. Lineage (NCBI taxonomy): Eukaryota > Metazoa > Chordata > Actinopteri > Gobiiformes > Gobiidae > Odontamblyopus > Odontamblyopus lacepedii. The sequence continues at coordinate 32,686,652 of CM068361.1, forward strand.
CAGAAGCAGCAGCCAGGTACTAGTAGTAGTATTAGTAGTAGTAGGAGTAGTTGCAGTAGCAGCAGCAGCCACTTAAATATACCCTCCAGTCATCACTTCTCCATGAACGACAGTTACTCTGAGCTGTGTAGAAGCCTTCAGCTGCTTTTGACTTATGGTTCTGATGTTCCACCTCTTCAGCCTCTGACAGATCTGCTCAGGGTCAATTAGTACCAAGTGTGTAGCGGAGAAGACGGCGTCGGCGTAGGTGTAAACATGGAGGAGAGGGGAGCGTTGGATATGCCTGTCTCCTGCCCTCTCATCTGTAACCACACGCACTCGCACTCAGTCTCGCTCCGCTGGCCCACGCTCACTTGAGAGGCATTCCTTTCTGTGTATTCTAAATTGCGTTGCATGTAACGACTATGGCAGCTGCCCTATCTCGCAAGAGCAGGACTTGAGCCTGTCTAGTTTATAGTCGTGTGTGGAGGTGTAAGAGGTGTGTACTGAAGAAAGGAGAGGGAAGAGAGCAGAGGATGTGGAGGTACGAGCCAGCTGCAACATCCAACACAAAGGGAGAAAGTCAGAGGTGGTGTGCAGTACCGTTTAACACCACTAGTGGAGCCAGAGAGTCAATGCGTGGAATACATTGGGGTCTTATGACATTACAGCAGTGTTAAAGGGCCTGTACCAGAGCTCGTTGTTCTGCACATCTCAAGTTTTTGACCCCAAGTCCGAGTCAAGTCCCAAGTGAAAGTCAGGCGAGTCCAAGAGGAGTTTTGAGTCACTGGCCCATAAGTCCAAGTCAAGTCCAAGACGTCTGCTTTGACCTTCAAGCAATTTCAAGCCTTTAAACCAAAGTACCAAATATAGCTTAGATTTTTGCAATTTATATGACTTTTAAACTAAATTGAACTTAAAAAATCATGATGTATTTATATATGAGTATTTATTTATTAAAAAGCTGTAGAAATGATCCTTTTTCCTTTTTAAATGCCAGTTGATCTTCGCGAATCATTATGGTCATTAGGACGAATCATTATGGTCATTAAGGTCAAAGAAGATTTAATAGTTTGTCATGTAGTCTGCACTGAAATGGAAGTATCACGTTCTTTGTAGTTCCCTCTGTTTTACTGTATTGTACTGTATATTACTGTACTGTACTGCATATACTATATTATACTGTATGGTACTGTATTGTACTACATATACTGTATTATACTGTATTGTACTGTATATACTGTATTATACTGTATTGTACTACATATACTGTATTATACTGCATATACTGCATTATACTGTATTATACTGCATATACTGCATTATACTGTATTGTACTGCATATAGTGTATTATCCATCCATCCATCCATCTTCTCCCACTTAATCCAGCTGGGTCGCGGGGGCAGTTTGCTGCCCAATCCTCATAGCACCTGACCCCCCCTATGAACCCCTCTGCAGGTGGTGAGCCCACAGGAGGGTGGACAACATGGTCCTTGATGTTAGTTCATAGGGGTGCTGCATGTTCTGAGTTGATGGGGGAAACCGGAGCACCCGGAGGAAACCCATCCAGACACGGGGCACATGCAAACTCCACACAGAAAGGCCCGGGTGACCCGGGGATCGAACCCGCAACCTTCTTGCTGTGCCGCCTAATAGTGTATTATACTGTATTGTACTGTGTATACTGTATTATACTGTATGTTACTGTAGTACATTTGAGGATCGCTGTACTTCATTTACATCCAAAGTAACAAAGAGAAGTGGGAGGGACATGTTCCTGTTTGTTCCTGTGAAATTCAGCACCGCATGTATCAGCTGTAAAGAGAAAAATATTTTCTAAAAACATATATTTAGGAGAAGCATCGGGTCGTCTCAAGTCACAGGCCTCAAGTCCGAGTCAAGTCCCAAGTCATTGATCCATAAGTCCAAGTCGAGTCCCAAGTCTTAGTCGATTTTATCAAGCCAAGAGTCCAAGTCGCGACTAACTGTAAAACCTTTTTTTACGGTCTGATAATCAGGAAGTGCGAATTAGCATGCTAGTTGTTGTTAGTAGAATTATCGAGACTGCAAAACTCCGCTCTGGTTTCTGAAAGTTGTGGAACGCACTTGTATGTGGCTCAGTTTGTGAAGCGAGTGTTTGTCCACCGACCCAGGGGTTGGCGGTGTGATTCCAGCTCCTGAGCAAGACACTTAACCCCACCTCACCCCCAGTGTCGATACAAAAACGTGTCCATGTTACCACTTAGAAACTCAGTGCGATGAATAACTGAGATGTTGAGAATGCATAAGGTAAGTGAGGAATAATTTAGGACCTCTGCAAACTGCAAACTGCAATAAATTCAGTTTTGAGCAGCACAAGTACAGCACCTTTCACTGGCTTGAGGAGTAGCAGTGCTGAGCTGGAGGCCAGGTCAGAATAACATTGAATTTATGTTGTTGTTGCCTTGTTAAAATGCAGATTTGGTGACCTGGTTTATGGATAATGTATCGGTAATTACTGGGCTTATCCAGATGAAACTAAACCCTGCTGAAAGTTCAATATCTTATCAGTCAGCACAAAAAAAAAATAAAGAAAATGGTGAAAGTTTTAGTTGAACAGAAAGTCATCTTCAAGAATCGCAAATATAAATTTTTTCAGACTCTGAATCATGCTCAAGTACTTTGGAGTTTGAAAGCCAAACCCAAAGGCCTGCTTGGTGGTCACTTAAACATCCGAAGCCTTATGCCTAAATGTGACCAAATACAACATCTCTTGAGTGAATCAAATATTGACTTTTTATGTCTAACTGAATCTTGGTTACATCCAAACACTCCAGTAGCAGGTTTGAATGTTCCAGGATATAACATCTTTAGGCGTGACAGGCCAGAGGGCAGAGGTGGAGGTGTGATGTTCTATGTCAGGGATTACCTAAAATGCAGCAAAGTAAAATGGAGATCCCCTAACAGTTTAGAATGTATTGGGCTCAATGTAAGCCTGTCCCCCCAAATGTCTATTATGCTGATTGGAATATACAGGGCTCCATCAACACCTAAAGTGTTCTATGAGGAATTAGAGGCTATCCTCAAAGAATGTAATTGGAAGAAGGAAATCATTTTACTTGGAGCTTTTAATGTGAATTGGCTCGATAAATCAACCCGCAAAAAGCTCAAATTTCTCGCAAATAAACATGACCTTTTTCAACTGATACATGGCCCAACAAGGATAAGCAAATTAACTGAAACTTGCATTGATTTGGTATTCTCCAACAGACAGGATAGAATCTATAAAACATATAATATGATCACCGGTCTATCAGACCACAATTTGATTCTTTTATCTACAATTTAGATGAAAACTGCAAAATATTCACTAACACAATTCAAGATTTAATGCAGAAATTTCAGAAAAAGGTAAAAGTCAGACCTCAGAAAAAACATCTACCTTGGTTGAATGAAGAAATCTGGACACAGATGAAACGACGTGACCAATGCACTTAAGGTTTCACTGAAAACTAAAACAGCTACAGATAGACAACTTTTTTGCTCACTTAGAAACAAAGTCTCTGCAGAAATTAGATATGCTAAAGCAAATTTTTTCATTAACACTATAAAAAATGCCAAATGTAATATGAAATAGGTGTGGACACACATTAGAAAATTGACTGGACACTTCCCTTCAAATAACATTAGAGAAATAAAAGTTAACAGTGAATTGTCTAATGATCCGTTAAAAATGGCTAACGCCTTCAATACATATTTCATAGATTCTGTTAAAAACTTGACACAGCAGACATCAGTTCCTGCAGAATCTGGTTTTGCCATAATGCCTGCTGTTATTAATGAACCAGCCTTTGAACTTAGTCCTGTGTCACTTTCACAAATTGAGAAGACAGTCAGCGACCTAAAAAATTCTAAAGCTAAAGATGCTTTTGGATTGAGCACAATGTTTATAAAAAAATCATAAACAATCACTTCTCTTGCCCATCACTTGTATTATAAATGAATCGATAAATACAAATACATTTCCGGATTTTTGGAAGATATCTGCAATTTCACCAATATTTAAATCTGGAGACCCAACAGAAACCAGCAACTACAGACCCATAAGCATCTTGCCAGCAGTATCTAAAATACTGGAAAAGTGTGTAGCAGGGCAACTCACAAGATATCTAAACAACAGTCCTTTCAATCTTCACCAAACAAAATTTGGATTCAGAAAGCATTATTCTACAGAAACAGCTGTATGCTTCTTCCTGGAAAAATTAAAACTGAACATCGATAGAGGAGGCGTTGTGGGAGCAGTATTCCTCGACCTCAAGAAAGCATTCGATACAGTCAATTGCCAAATCTTATTAGAAAAATGATCTTGTTTCAACCTCTCTCCAAACACTGTGCACTGGGTGGAGTCATACCTCACACAAAGAAAACAATTTGTTAGAGTAACAAATGCTTCATCTTCGATTTGCGAAAACCAGTTAGGGCTCCCTCAAGGCTCAGCTTTATCACCATTATTATTTTGTCTTTATATAAATGACTTTCCAGATAGCTGTCCACCGAATGTGCAGTGTCAGTTATGTGCAGATGACGCAGTTCTCTATGGACATGCAAAAAACAAAGCTCAAGCTGCTCAAGAATTAACATCTGCTATGAGTAAAGTTTCTGAATGGATGCAAAGGTCACATCTGATCCTAAATGTATCAAAAACTGTTAGCATGTTTTTTTCTAAAAGTATCATTAGTGAAGATAATCCTCCAATATTGATTAATGGAACAATAATTCGAACAGTTAACGAATTTAAGTATCTTGGAGTCACCATTGACTCCAAACTCAACTTTAAACAACATATTAACAAGGTTGTTAACAAAATGAAATTCAATTTGTCTAATTTTAAGCACATAAGAGACAACCTAACAACAGAAACAGCTAATCTATACTTTAATTCAATGATTGTCCCACACTTGACATACTGTATGACAAGCTGGGAGTCAGCATGAAGACGACTCTGAAACCTATTGAAACCATATACAAACAAGCGTTAAAAATTCTTGATAGAAAACCAAAGACTCACCATCATTGTTTAATTCTGAAAAAATACAACATATTAAGCTGCGACAACATGATCAAACTCGCAGACTGCACCCTTGTTTACAAAATTCTACACGGACTGGCTCCCACCTCACTCCAGGAATTTGTCAAAAAAAGTCATAATAGATCTACAAGAGCAAGTTCCAGAGGTGACTGTGTAATCCCATCTAGAAAAAGCACCTTTGGACAGGCAGTATTCTCTTTTTGAGCCTCTCAAACCTGGAACACTATTCCGGCAATAATACGAGAGCTGCCCACACTTGGCTCTTTTTCTCAACAACTCAAGTCATGGCTGTTGGAAAACCAGAACTGTCCACATTAGACTCAAACTGATTTGTGCACTTCTGTAGTTTCAGCATTGTAAATTCTGCTATGAAGTATGTGTGATAGTATTCGGATATGTGAAATGAAACCTCATGAATTGGTCTGTGAACGGAGAAGCACTTTAACTTTAATGTGGTAAATTATAATCGGTAGTGTGTGATGCCGTGTGGATATGAATGAAAGTGAATTATATGAATAGGTCGAGATAATGAAATGATTGGCACCTTATATTAGATATTGTAACTTTGTTGTTAATGCGGTTGCATCTGCTTTGTGGTGAGTGCAGCGTGTGGTTATGACTGAATGAGTGGATGAATTGACTAATATTAGTATTCTTTGTATGTGGTAAATTGTGCATATTTTTTGTAATGTTTTTATGAACTGTGGGGGTCGTGTGGCTGGTTCACACCAGCAGGACTGAGGATGGAAATTAGCTTTGGCTATAATCCTGCGTATTTACAGATATGTGATTTTTCCATATATTCCTGTTTGATATGCATTGTCCCTTCATAAATAAATAAATACAAATACAAATACAAAATTTACTCTCTTTTTAACATCTGAAATTAAGCAAATAAACAAATAAAGTGTATTGACATTGATTTAATTTAACAAGTCAAGTTGCCATATCTCTAACGATCATTTGTGGATTTCCAATTTTGAACATTTCTCATAAAAACAATAAAACACACAGAAGGAACCCATCAGAAACTATCACACGCAACTTCTTGAGCCGTAACCTTCAAGAGTTATGGAGAAAGTCAAAGCAAATAGCGCTAAGTTGTGCAGTGCCGTTAAATACCACTAGGGGAATAAAGTCACCAGGTTCAAGACGGTAAAACAAACTCATTTGCATGCACGGGGATATGTCTCCTTAAGCAAAGCTCTTTTTATGACAACTCTATAAATAAATTAACATAATTACCGCGTGCCATCGGCGTTTCAAAGGTAGCTGCTTCCCAAGTGTGACGGTGCACGATCACTGAAACATGCCGTATATATGTACATGTGCGTACGCTCCACACATGAATCGATGGTAAGAATTAAAATGATTACCAATGAAAACTCCACTTTGGGCGCTTTAGCAAGTCATTAGTTACAGTGCGGTGCATCGAGATGTTGTGGTTGAGGCTACGAGCTGTGGATGTGATGATGAATGCGTTTTAAAAGAGATAAATAAACATAAAAAACGGAAAAGGTGAACGTTCCATGGGTCCGTGTTGCTATTTTCTGATCTACTGTATGTTATAATGCTGTTTCCTCGTCAAAAATATACCCAGAGTTGTGTCTTGTTTCACTCGCACATGTTTACCCTGCATATTTAGGCTTCTTAGTTCTTCGCTAAGACAGAAAACACCTTGTGATGTCATTAAGTGTTGATACAGGAAGTGCTCCAATGGTTTTTAAATGCTGTACACCTTCACTAGAATCATTTGGATAATTTCAGCCCTGTAAATCAGCGGTTCCGTGGGTTGTTTTGGTACCGAGTCGCACAGAAAAAATAAATAACTTGCATTATCCATCCATCCATCCATCCATCCATCTTCTCCCGCTTAATCCAGCTGGGTCGCGGGGGCAGCGTACTGCCCAATACTCATAGCACCTGACCCCCCCTATGAACCCCTCTGCAGGTGGTGAGCCCACAGGAGGGTGGACAACATGGTCCTTGATGTTAGTTCATAGGGGTGCGGGCATGTTTTAGGTTGATGGGGGAAACCGGAGTACCCGGAGGAAACCAATAACTTGCATTATTTCTGTTTTATTTATTATCTGAGTCTGAACAATGTTTTATTTTGAAATTTGTATTTTTATTTATTTATTTATTTATTTATTTGAGCATCAGTAGAGCTTTTTTCAGTTGCTTGGTGACATTAACATAATCAAAATATCAACAACAAAAAAAAGCACTGTCATGTGAACAACAAAATAAGAGTCCATGATGCTCAACAGAAGTAGGAAGAAGTTTTAAAACTTACAGAGTCCTACTCCTCTTGTCTAAAAACTGATCACGTATTTCATTTATACTTATTGTAATACATTTTACATTCACATATTTCATATTCACTTTTTTAGTTCAATACATTTCCATAGTTCCGTACATTTTCTTATCGCACGACATTTTACATGAACATTGCAATTCTTAATACAAATTTCCTTTCATAATACATGGTTTCAGTGTATTTAACAAATATGTTTTCCTTGTAATTTTCTTTGAAGTGGATTATGTTTTTGCTGGTTTTGAGCTCCAGATTCAGGGAGTTCCACAATTTAACACCTGCGATGGAAATAGAAAAAACTTTTTTTCACTGTGCGTATTTTTCGCAGCTTGAAATTGAGCTGCGCCCTCAAGTTGTATCCACCTTGTCTTTCCGTGAGCATTGAGTGGATTTGCCTCGGTAGTAGTTTGTTGCTGGCTTTAAACATCATTTATGCGGTTTTAAATGTGACAAGATCATCTAGTTTAAAGTTTTTTTGACTATGAATAACCGACGAGTGTGTCCGTTACATTCGTCTATGACTCACTCTTGACTCTTGGCCAAATGTTTGTCTCGGTCAAGTGCTACATTAACACTAATATTAAACTCTCAAGCTGCAAAATGAGTTAAAAACAGACGTCTTTGGAAACGTTTATTATTATATTTACAAAACACCACCTTTTTTGTGTCGGTCGTTTAATTATTTTGTCGTATTTATCCGCTGCACCGTGAAAATACTGACATTAAAGCGGTCCGTGGCGCAAAAAAGGTTGGGGACCTCTGCTGTAAATGCCAAACTCTACTAAATTAAACGTTAAAGTAGCTGCTAACCTGAAAACTACAGATTTGTGACATTACAAGGTGCAATTTGAGCTTTGGAGGTGTAAACAGATGAATAATAAAAAATTACTCAAACATGTGTGAATGAAACTAAGAAAATACAACTCTGAGTATGTTTTTGAGTAGGTAACAACATTATAACATGATCCAAAGCTCCATCTTCGTCATAGAACAGAATAAAAGTTATAAGTCGGCGATCTCATTTTGAAAACTTGTGGAAAATGTAGAATTCTTACTAAAACCGTACAAAACACAAACTTCCACGAACTCACAGCTCGTCTCTTTGCACAGATTCGGCCTCGTCTGTGAAAACCCCTGATGAGCTAATTTCACTTTCACTTTTTGGACTGGAACACTTATTTCCATGTCGAGTTGTCTTTTCACAACTCCTAAACTGAACACAGAGAATCATGTCGGCCTTTGTAACGTTTTTGTATGTACACATGTTTTATAAATGAGACCCGTGGCCTGTGGAGAGGGCGTACGAGTGTTGTTTGAACACAACATATTTAATTTAATACAACCGCTGCTGTCGGGCGTTTTGGTCTTAAAATATTCGGATTCACCCGCTCTACATGATCCTGGTGCTTTTACTTTGACTCGGTTTAAATCCGCGCTCAAAACGGTTCTGTTTAGCCGTGCGTATGACTGAAAGTTTTCATTCTGCACTCTTCTCTCTCATTTAATGTCCGTTTTTTTTCTATTTTATGATGATTATTTAGGTTTTGATTTGTTTGTATTGTGATTTTAATGCTTTATTCAGGAAAGCACTTTGAATTACTTTGTGTGCGAATTGCGCTATATAAATAAACTTGCCTGGCCTTACTTTGCTATTTTGTCTGTAAATACATTCCTGTTCCTCATACACACTCCAAATTTGCCCCTGAAACTGCCTCCATGAGCTTCATTTGGAGCCGAATGTTACGGGTGGTGTCGTCCACTTCTTTCTACAGTCTATGGGTGGACCGTTCACCAGAAAAGTGACACACTGCGCCTTTAGTAGCATTGCTCAAATCACATGTTTGCATTGAGAATAAAAGCAAATGCCTTGGGTTTCTACTGCTTAACCCTCGAAGACCTACGTTATCGTATACGATAACGAGGAATATGTTTTATATAACCGCGCAGAACTTTCGAATCGTAAAAGACAGAAACTTACTTTTTTCCCCCCTGAAAGTGCAGACATAGAGGTTTCCGTATATAGCTGCCTCATTATCCTACGTCACACTCACGCTGTGTGATGACGTGCGCAAAACGAGTGTCCAATAGGAACTTTGTTTTCATCCAAACGCATGCGCTTCAATCCATTCCGTTCTCTTTTTATTTGAAAGGTTATTTCACTCAAAATGAACAAATACAAATGTAATAAACGCCATGGAAATGCATTACAAGTGATTTGGCTCTGGACTTTACAGGAGCTGTTTCCATGACTGGCACCAGAAAAGTAAAGGAGCGATTGCACTTTTTTTGTTTTTAGGGCAATAAGGATATTTTTAATTTACTTACAGACTTGATACTTTGCATTTTTGTAGCTAAGGCCCTAAATTAAGCATTTTTTTATGTCCAAAAAGCTGTTTATACATGTTTGCTGTGTGTTTTGTATAAAGAGTGGGAATTTTATTTTCTGTTTGTTTTTTTCATCTCTATTTCTGGTCCTGTAGCTTTTATTGCAGCCACATGACACAACTACAGCAGCAGATTGTGAAATAACAGGCTGTACTGAACAAAAGGAGGTAGAACACTTCATTAGGGGGTAAAAGGGGCAGTTTTAAAAGCAAAATTAAGAAAAGAATCCAGGTGAGGAGAAATGTACTAAAATTGCCCTTAGGTCTTCAGGGGTTAACGCAGAGCAATAGAATATTCATTACCAGATCAAAATGGCATTGATTCGTAGAGTTACTTGGATTACATTAACCGAACCAACCGACCCCAGATAAGCGGAAGAAAAAGGATGGATGAATGGATGAACCAACCGAACTGAACGGACCCAACCGAATGCACTGATTCACTAAATAGTCACGTTTCTGTTGGTTAATGTTTGATGGTTAATCTTTAGTGTTTGAGAGGGTTACATGTGAGGGCAGATTAGCTGGAGGAAGAAAGAAGAAGAAATGATGAGGCGCTCAATGTAAACACTGCTGATAATTATTTTTAGAGTTATTCTGGTATGTTTTCCTCTTATTACTCGCACGAATACACAAAATGCTAATTTGAACACACCATGGTTTACGTTTGAACTTGGAAAATCTGCTCTAAAGAAGGATAAATTGTATAAAAAACATCTTCAAAATCCTACTCTGAACTGCGCTGCATTCAAGACATACAGGAATAAATACAGTCATCTTCTGAGAAATGCCAAATGAGAGTTTTACAGCAACAAGTTTACCAGTTCTGCAAATAATGTGAAATCTACATGCGATACCTTGAAAAAACCACTTCATACGAGGCAATCTGCTACTTCTTCCTCCACCCAGTTTCAGGATGAAGAAGAAGAAAGAAGAAAAATAACTGATCCAACCTTAATCGCCAGTAAATTTAGTAACTTTTTGGTCAACGTGGGACCATGTCTTGCAAATCAAATTGTCAATGTTGATGGTTCTCCTATTGAGAAATGAAGACTATGCTCCTTTAAATGCGTCTGAGCCTGTAAACACATCCGAAGTACTTGATATCGTCATTGCAAACCTTCAAAACCTTCAAAATTCCTCTCCGGGCCTCTCTTATCAAACAAACTGCACCTCTAATTAGTCATCTTTTATCACTCATCTTTCCTGTGTCTCTTGAATCTGAAATTATTCCCAAAAAAATGTGATGAAGGTCCATAAAAAAACTGTACATATGGTGAGCGCATGAGTTAGAGAAAGAACAGAGAGAGAAAGAAAGGGCAGAGAGGGGGTAGAGGGAGAGAGAGATGGAGTTGGAGTGGAGGGAGAGGAAAAAGAAATGGGAGAGATGAGAGAGAGTGGAGGTTGGGGCGTAGGGAAAGGAGAAAGAAAGAGAGAGAAAGGGAAGAAGGGTGGAGGGAGAGGAAAAGGAAAGGAGAAAGAAGAGAGAGAATGGGTGTTTGGGAGGAGGGAAAGAAAAAGAGAGAGGGATAGAGGGAGAAAGAGAGGGCATTGGGGCTGAAGGAGAGGAAAAAAGATATAGAGAAAGGAAAGAGAGATGGAGTTGGGGTGTAGAGAGAAGAAAAAGATAGAGAGATGGGGTGGACTGAGAGGAAAAAAAAGTAGAGAAAGAAAGGAGAGAGAGATGGAGTTGGGGTGTAAAGAGAGGAAAAAGAAAAAGAGATGGGGTGGAGTGGAGGAAGAGGAAAAAGAAAGTAGAGAGAGAAAGGAGAGTAAGGTGGGGTTGGGATGGAGGGAGAAGAAAAAGAAAGGCAGAGAAGGGAGAGAGAGTGGGGGTTGGAGTGCAGGAAGAGGAAAAAGAAAGAGAGAAAGGAGAGAGAGATGGAGTTGGGATGTAACGTGAGGAAAAAGAAAGAGAGATGGGGTGGAGTGGAGGGAGAGAAAAAAGAAAGGAGAGAGAGGTGGGGTTGGGGTGGAGGAAGGGAGAGGAAAAAGAAAGAGAAATGGGAGAGGGGGATTGAGGAAAAACAGAGGGAGAAAGAGGAGATAGAGCAGGGGCAGAGGGAGGGAGTTGAGATGGAGGAGGAGAAAAAAGAGAGAGACAGAGGAGATAAAGGAGAGAGGGAGAGAGAGATGGGGTTGGAGCGGAGGGAGAGAGAGGAATATGGGAACGAAAGGAAGAAAAGAGGAATCGAATAGACAGAAAAAAGTTTTAAACGGTCAACAAACCGAAGAGATGAACGATGAACAGATGGAAACAACAAATCGAGAAAGAAAGAGCGAAAGCAAAGGAAAGAGACATAGAGAGAGGAAACAGGAAGAAATGGGAATAAAAGAGAGGGAGAAACATTGATAAAAGGTAAACAAGACAAAGAGGCAAACAGAGAACAAATAAAGGCCGATTGAGTGATGGGAAAGAAAGAGAGAGACAGAGGAGACAGGGATAAATGGGGAAATAAAGAGAGAGAAGAGAGAAGAGGGCTGGAAGAGAGAAAAATGACCCAAAAAAGTCTGAAAAAAGAGTAAGACGGGACAGAGAATAGAGTTTATAGAGAAATAGAGATAGAACAAAGCAGAAAGACAGAAACATGAGGGGAAAGAAAGAGAGGAAGAGGTGATAGAGAAAAAGGAGAAGATAATAAAGAAGTGGGAGAGAGGGACAGAGAACAGACTTGTCACAATAATTACTATATTGACTTATAGTTCAATATGGACGCTGGAACAGTATTTTGGAGCTCGGCGTTTATTATGTGAACAAATCCTTTACAATAATGGAGAGATTTTGGCCGTTTTGATGGAATAAAGTAAGATTTGAGCTGTAGAGAAAAGAATAAACACCTTCTATGGCTATTTTTGGTTTATTTTGCTATATATGTGTTGTATTTCAGTCTTTTTAACCCTCGAAGGCCTACGTTATCAAATACGATAATGAGGAATATGTTTTCTATAACCGCGCAGAACTTTCTAACCGTAAAAGACAGAAACTTCCTTTTCCCCCTCTGAAAGTGCAGACATAGAGGTTTCCGTACATTTCTGCAGCTTTATCCTACGTCACACTCACACTGTGTGATGACGTGAGCAAAACGAGTGTCCAACAGGAACTTTGTTTTCCCCAAACTCATGCGCTCCGTCCATTTTGATGGAGCCAAACTTTGCCAAAGAGTGAAGTGAGTCAAGATGGTCGTCTCCTCTGACTGTGTGTGTTTATAACGAGTGAAAAAGTCGCTCTAAGTGGAGTTAATTCTCACATAAATGGAAGATTACGCATCTTGCTGTGCATAATTGTGCATCCCTTTCTATTTTTATTTGAAAGGTTTATTTCACTCAAAATGAACAAATCCAAATGTAATAAACACCAGGGAAATGCAGAAGTGCTGTGGCTCTGGCCCTGGACCTGACAGGAGCTGTTTCCATGACTGGACCAGAAAAGTAATGGAGCGATTACACTTTTTTTTTTTTTTTTCAGGCAATAAGGAGATTTTTTATTTACTTACAGACTTGATATTTTGCATTTTTGTAGCTAAGGCCCTAAATTAAGCATTTTTTTTTACGTCCAAAAAGTTGTTTCTACATGTTTGCTGTGTGTTTTGTATAAGAGTGTGAATTTTATTTTCTGTTTTTTTGTGTGTGTTTTTTTTCATCTCTATTTCTGGTCCTGTAGCTTTTCTCACAGCCTCATGACACAACTACAGCAGCAGATTGTGAAATAACAGGTTGTACTGAACAAAAGGATGTAGAACACTTCATTATAGGGTAAAAGGGGCAGTTTTAAAGGCAAAATGAAGAAAAAAATCCAGGCGAGGAGAAATGTACTAAAATTGCCCTTAGGTCTTCAGGGGTTAATGATTCTGTATATTTAAGAATACATTTACTGGGACTACCGTGTTTTCCGGACTATAAATCACTCTGGAGATTAAGCCAAAAATGCATAATGAGGAAGAAAAAAACATACATAAGTCACACTGGATTGTAATTTTATAAAATGAGAGATCAAGAACAGACATTTTTGCCAGTTTCTTACAAGTTTTCCTCTCACTCCAAACTGTTTTTCTGCTGCTCGATGACCGTTTCCAGCTGCATGTTTCTACAGAAGCCTGGGGGCTCGTAACAAATGCAAACGCCACAACACACCAAAAAAAGCCACAGTGGAAGTGGCCGCGGGACTCTATTTTCTGACGGACCGAGCGAGGAGGAACAAGCGGGAAATCATTTACGACGGTCAGACAGTGACATCGATTCTGCCACAAAACAATACATTACTTCTGTTGTGGCTTTTTGTTGTGTTGCGGCCTTTGCAGTTGTGTTGTGGTGTTTGTATTTGTAGTCATTTTTTTGGTGTGTTGTGGTTTTATTTGGTGTGTTCTGGCATTTTTTTTGTGTGTTGTGGTTTTATTTGGTGTGTTGTGGTTTTATTTGGTGTGTTGTGGCTTTTTTTTTTTTTGAGTGTTGCATTGACCATATATATGAGTGGACTAAGCTAACCCGCCACCGTGTGCCAAACAGGAAGTGCTCCAGGAGCTCTTCCGGCTCTTTCTCACCCGTTTTTCCATTGACTTACATTGAGATTTTCTCTCTCCTCTCTCTCTAACTTCCATCCATCCATCTTCTTCCGCTTATCCAGGGCCGGGTCGCGGGGGCAGCAGGGGCTTAGACTGCTTCCTTCTCCCCAGCCACTTCCTCCAGCTCCTCCAGACGGACCCCGAGGCGTTCCCAGGCCAGCCGAGAGACATAGTCTCTCCAGCGTGTCCTGGGTCTTCCCCGGGGCCTCCTACCGGTGGGACATGAACACCTCCCGAGGGAGGCGTCCAGGAGGCATCCGGACCAGATGCCCGAGCCACCTCAGCTGCTCCTCTCGACGTGGAGGAGCAGCGACTCTACTCTGAGCTCCTCCCGTGTGACCGAGCTCCTCACCCTATCTCTAAGGGAGCGCCCGGCCACTCTGCAGAGGAAACTCATTTCGGCCGCTTGTATCCGCGATCTCGTTCTTTCGGTCATTACCCAGAGCTCATGACCATAGATGAGGGTAGGAACGTAGATTGAGGTAAATCGAGAGCTTCGCCTTTCGGCTCAGCTCCCTCTTCACCACAACAGTCCGATACAGCGACCGCATCACTGCCGATGCTGCACCGATCCACCTGTCAATCTCACGCTCCATCCTCCATCCTCCCCTCACTGTGAACAAGACCCCGAGATACTTGAACTCCTCCACTTGAGGCAGAGACTCCCCACCCACCCGGAGAGGGCAATCCACCACTCTCTGTAACTTTTGGTCTTAAAATGTTCAACTGAACCCGCTCTACACGATCCTGATTTTGTCCGTCAAAAAAATCCTGTTCATAACGTAGAGCCTGGCTGCAGATTTGCTCCTGTAACTGTGGCATCAGGAGCCTCATTTGAGCGACGCTGACGCTGTGGGCGACGTCATGCTCCCTTAGTCCACTCATATTTACGATCTATGGTGTATTGTGGCTTTTTTTGTTGTGTTGTGCCTTTTTTTTTTGTTATGTTGTGCCTTTTTTGTGTGTGTTGCGGCGTCTGCATTTTTCCTAAGCCCCCAACTTTCCATAGATTTCACGACTTGCATCCTGTAATCTGCAGAATTCAGTCTTTCTCAGTCGTCTTTACAAGTTGATGTTTAACCTTAAAATGTTCAGTGGTTCAGCAGTAATGGGAGTAGCAGCCTATCAACAACAGCCTAGAGCGCCCCCTCATGGCTGTGTGAAAATAACAAACATGTGAAATTATAGATTTTAATATATAAGTCCGAAAAATACAGTAAACTGCTTTGTGCCATTGGTTTAAAGTAGTTTTAAGATTATAATGTATTGCAGTAACTGTGTATTTGTTATTGCCATAGGCCTAATAGACAGAAAAAGAGAAAAGAGGGGGATTAAAGAGAGAGAGAGAAGAGGAAATGAAGAGTAAAAGAGTGAAAAGTGAAGGACAGACAATAGAGGTGTGGACAGACCTGCAGAGAAAGAGAAAGAGAGATGGAGAGAATCGAGAGAGGGCTGGAGCAGGAAGAGAAAGGCAGACAAAGGGGAGGTCAGAGAGACGAAGGGATACAAAAACGGGGAAGAAAAGACAGCTGGAGGAGAGGGGACGGAGAATGAGAGAGGAGGAACAAATAAGGAAACAGATGGGGGCAAAAATGAAAAGGGAGAATAAAGAAAGGGAGATAAAGGCTGGGAAAAGTGAAAGAAGGAAGATGGAGATAGATAGGGAGGAGTGAGCAGAGGAAAAGACGAGAGAAAGGGAAGAGAGAAAAGAAGAGGAAAGCGAAGGGGGACATAATTAAAGAGCAGAGAAAGGTGGGAGGGAGAAGGAGAGAGAAAATAGAGGGACAGAAACAAGAGAGCAAAGGGGAAAGAAGGACAGAGTTTAAGACTGGAGAAATGTGGGTGTGAGAGGGAGGGAAGAAAGGACAGCAGAAAAGAAGAGAGGAAAGAGAGGGGACAGAATTAAAGAGTGGTGAAAGGTAGGAGTGAGAAGGAGAGAGAGAGGAGAGAGGATGGAAGAAAGGATGGTGAAAAACAAGGGAGGAAAGGAAAATTGGAACAGAATTAAAAACTTGAGAGAAAGAAGAAAGAAAGAAAGAGAAACAGTGGAAAACAATAAAAGAAAGGGAAAAGAGAGGGAGGAGAGAAAGAGCGGAGAAAGAGAGAGAGCGAGGGAGAGAAACAAGTAAGACAGAAGAGAGGAAAAGGAAAAAGAGGACAGAAATAAAGACTGGAAAGACGTGGAAGAGAGATGGAGTGAAAGAGAAGCAGTGAAAAACAGAGGAAAGGAAAAGGGGGGACAGAATGAAAGACTGAAGAAAGGTGGGAGTGAGAGGAGGGAGAGAGAAAGAAAAAAGATAGAAACAGTGGAAAACAAGAGAGGAAATAGAACAGGGGGATGGAAGGAGAAAGAGAAATAGAGAAACAAGTGTAAAACAAGAGAGGAAAAGGAAAAATGAGGACAAAATTTAAGAATAAAGAAAGATGGGAGTGAAAGAGGGAGAGTAAGAGAGAGTGAGGGAGAGAATCAGTGGAAAAGAAGAGAGGAAAGGGAAAAATGAGGACAAAATTTAAGAACGGAGAAAGATGGGAGTGAAAGAGGGAGAGTAAGAGAGTAGAAAGAGAGAGTGAGGAAGAGAATCAGCGGAAAAGAAGAGAGGAAAGGGAAAAATGGGATGGAAGGAGAGAGAGAAATAGAGAAACAAGTGTAAAACAAGAGAGGAAAGAGGACAAAGGGATGGAAAGAGAGAGAGAAAGAGAGAAACAAGTGTAAAACTAGAGAGGAAAGGGAAAAATGGGGACAAAATTTAAGAACGGAGAAAGATGAGAGTGAAAGAGGGAGAGTAAGAGAGAAGAAAGAGAGAGTGAGGGAGAGATTCAGCAGAAAAGAGGAGAGGAAAGGGAAACATGGGGACAATATTTAAGAATGGAGAAAGATGAGAGTGAAAGAGGGAGAGTAAGAGAGTAGAAAGAGAGAGTGAGGAAGAAAATCAGCGGAAAAGAAGAGAGGAAAGGGAAAAATGGGATGGAAGGAGAGAGAGAAATAAAGAAACAAGTGTAATGGGAGTGAAAGAGGGAGAGTAAGAGAGAGAGTGAGGGGGAGAATCAGCGGAAAAGAGGAGAGGAAAGGGAAAAATGGGGACAAAATTTAAGAACGGAGAAAGATGGGTGTGAAAGAGGGAGAGTAAGAGAGTAGAAAGAGAGAGTGAGGAAGAGAATCAGCGGAAAAGAGGAGAGGAAAGGGAAAAATGGGGACAAAATTTAAGAACGGAGAAAGATGGGAGTGAAAGAGGGAGAGTAAGAGAGAGTGAGGGGGAGAATCAGTGGAAAAGAAGAGGGGAAAGGGAAAAATGGGATGGAAGGAGAGAGAGAAATAGAGAAACAAGTGTAAAACAAGAGAGGAAAGGGAAAAATGGGATGGAAGGAGAGAGAGAAATAGAGAAACAAGTGTAAAACAAGAGAGGAAAGGGAAAAATGGAGACAAAATTTAAGAACGGAGAAAGATGGGAGTGAAAGAGGGAGAGTAAGAGAGAGTGAGGGGGAGAATCAGTGGAAAAGAAGAGGGGAAAGGGAAACATGGGATGGAAGGAGAGAGAGAAATAGAGAAACAAGTGTAAAACAAGAGAGGAAAGAGGACAAAGGGATGGAAAGAGAGAGAGAAAGAGAGAAACAAGTGTAAAACTAGAGAGGAAAGGGAAAAATGGGGACAAAATTTAAGAACGGAGAAAGATGAGAGTGAAAGAGGGAGAGTAAGAGAGAGTGAGGGAGAGATTCAGCGGAAAAGAGGAGAGGAAAGGGAAACATGGGGACAAAATTTAAGAACAGAGAAAGATGAAAGTGAAAGAGGGAGAGTAAGAGAAAGTGAGGGGGAGAATCAGCGGAAAAGAAGAGAGGAAAGGGAAAAATGGAATGGAAGGAGAGAGAGAAAAAGAGAAACAAGTGTAAAACAAGAGAGGAAAGGGAAAAATGGAGACAAAATTTAAGAACAGAGAAAGATGAAAGTGAAAGAGGGAGAGTAAGAGAAAGTGAGGGGGAGATTCAGCGGAAAAGAGGAGAAGAAAGGGAAACATGGGGACAATATTTAAGAACGGAGAAAGATGGGAGTGAAAGAGGGAGAGTAAGAGAGAGTGAGGGGGAGAATCAGCGGAAAAGAAGTGAGGAAAGGGAAAAATGGGACAGGTTTAAGAGCGGGGAACGGCGGCGGTGGGATGGAGAGAGAAACCTGAACGTGAAGGCCAATCTGAAAGCAATCAGGGAGCGTCAGGCGTCGGTGATTGGTTTGATTACAGTGCGGCAGATGCAGCCGGACACCATGCGCTATGAGACCTGAGAGAAGGAAATACAAGCTGTCCCTTTCAATCTGACTCAAGACGCGACGGGGGGACGTGGAGAGCGCCCCCCGGAGGCCAGCACCGTGCTTTACCGGTGAATAAGTGTCATTCAAAAGCGCCCACAGTAGCAATCAATGGAACCGACTCCAGCGGCGCGAAGGGGGAGGAAAAGGAAAGTGGATAGGGTCATTCTGCAGGTGTGTACGAGCACTTTGAGAAGCAATCGTGTTTACGGATGGGGAGTTGGACTATAGGTAAGTTTATATATTGTCGTTTGGGCGGCACGGACAGCTTTTTCAGTTCAGATACCGATTTCTCCTGCAGCTTTAAGTATCTGCAAATAGCCGATCTCAAACAATACTAGTGCTCAGACCGAAAACAGCAGTTATTTCTATTAAACAAAATAATATAAGTTCAAACTGAAATGTGTTATGAAACTAAATCGGTGCCAAAAGACTTTTTTTTTGTATTCTGTACCTGATTTATAGGTTAAAATAAGCCAAAAAAAAAAAAGGTTTTCTCTCTAAATCAGAGAGTTAAATGGGCAGGTGAGCTGACTGGACAATCACAGCTGAGACTCACTGTACGCAGGACAGTTACAGCGGCTCTCGTGTGAGCCGGGGCCAGTCCCACCCTCTGAACTGTCTGTTTTGGCTCATGCGTCTGGTCTGAACTGTCTGTTTCGGCTCACGCGTCTGGTCTGAACTGTCTGTTTCGGCTCACGCGTCTGGTCTGAACTGTCTGTTTCGGCTCACGCGTCTGGTCTGAACTGTCTGTTTCGGCTCACGCGTCTGGTCTGAACTGTCTGTTTCGGCTCATGCGTCTGGTCTGAACTGTCTGTTTCGGCTCATGCGTCTGGTCTGAACTGTCTGTTTCGGCTCATGCGTCTGGTCTGAACTGTCTGTTTCGGCTCATGCGTCTGGTCTGAACTGTCTGTTTCGGCTCATGCGTCTGGTCTGAACTGTCTGTTTCGGCTCACGCGTCTGGTCTGAACTGTCTGTTTCGGCTCACGTGTCTGGTCTGAACTGTCTGTTTCGGCTCACGCGTCTGGTCTGAACTGTCTGTTTCGGCTCACGCGTCTGGTCTGAACTGTCTGTTTCGGCTCACGCGTCTGGTCTGAACTGTCTGTTTCGGCTCATGCGTCTGGTCTGAACTGTCTGTTTCGGCTCATGCGTCTGGTCTGAACTGTCTGTTTCGCTCATCGCCTGGTCTGATCTGTCTGATTCGTCTCACTCGTCTGGTCTGAACTGTCTGTTTCGGCTCATGCGTCTGGTCTGAACTGTCTGTTTCGGCTCATGCGTCTGGTCTGAACTGTCTGTTTCGGCTCACGCGTCTGGTCTGAACTGTCTGTTTCGGCTCACGCGTCTGGTCTGAACTGTCTGTTTCGGCTCACGCGTCTGGTCTGAACTGTCTGTTTCGGCTCACGCGTCTGGTCTGAACTGTCTGTTTCGCTCACGCGTCTGGTCTGAACTGTCTGTTTCGCTCACGCGTCTGGTCTGAACTGTCTGTTTCGGCTCACGCGTCTGGTCTGAACTGTCTGTTTCGCTCACGCGTCTGGTCTGAACTGTCTGTTTCGGCTCACGCGCGTCTGGTCTGCACTGTCTGTGTCGGCTCCTGCGTCTGGTCTGAACTGTCTGTTTCGGCTCATGCGTCTGGTCTGAACTGTCTGTTTCGGCTCATGCGTCTGGTCTGAACTGTCTGTTTCGGCTCATGCGTCTGGTCTGAACTGTCTGTTTCGGCTCATGCGTCTGGTCTGAACTGTCTGTTTCGGCTCATGCGTCTGGTCTGAACTGTCTGTTTCGGATCAGGCGTCTGGTCTGAAATGTCTGATTCGGCTCAGGCGGCTGGTCTGGTGTGTCTGTTTCGGCTCATGCGTCTGGTCTGAACTGTCTGTTTCGGCTCACGCGTCTGGTCTGAACTGTCTGTTTCGGCTCACGCGTCTGGTCTGAACTGTCTGTTTCGGCTCACGCGTCTGGTCTGAACTGTCTGTTTCGGCTCACGCGTCTGGTCTGAACTGTCTGTTTCGGCTCACGCGTCTGGTCTGAACTGTCTGTTTCGGCTCACGCGTCTGGTCTGAACTGTCTGTTTCGGCTCACGCGTCTGGTCTGAACTGTCTGTTTCGGCTCACGCGTCTGGTCTGAACTGTCTGTTTCGGCTCACGCGTCTGGTCTGAACTGTCTGTTTCGGCTCATGCGTCTGGTCTGAACTGTCTGTTTCGGCTCATGCGTCTGGTCTGAACTGTCTGTTTCGGCTCACGCGTCTGGTCTGAACTGTCTGTTTCGGCTCATGCGTCTGGTCTGAACTGTCTGTTTCGGCTCATGCGTCTGGTCTGAACTGTCTGTTTCGGCTCATGCGTCTGGTCTGAACTGTCTGTTTCGGCTCATGCGTCTGGTCTGAACTGTCTGTTTTGTATCATGTCCGTGGATGTGTGGTATGAGGAGGCCTCGTTTCGTCTGTACTGCAAACCTAATTTACCTACGGGGACGAATAAAGAAACCTGAACCTGAACCTGAACCTGAACGTCGTCTCTACAGAAACCAAACTTAAAACCACACGGCTCATTTGCATAAACTATAAGTGCTGAAAAAAAAACCCAGAAAAGAACGTTCTCACTCTGCTGCTCCACACTCGCTGCGTCTGTCGTTTGTCGCTAAAGAAATGTCTCCATGTTGCGGCAGGATTCGAATGACTTTCTGTAATTCAGGAGTCGCTTCCAAATGTGGGAAACACCGTCTGTACAGAAAGTCGCCTAAATTATAGTCGTACTGGTTAAAAGAATTTGAGGACCATATTTTCCCAGTTTTTCCGAGCAAGATTTTTGTGAGGAAGGAATTGATCGCTTGCCCCAAACTGCCGCCTGGTCTCAAATAAACAAAATAAACGCTGCGGCTCTTATTTGGTATTTTACGGTAAGCACAATATGTGTAATACTCTAATAATTTAATGAAACTGGCTTTTGTAAATCTAAAAATCTAAATACCATCCATTTAAAATCTGACTTAGACATGTTTTTTCCCCATTTCCCACTCACTTCTTAACTTTTCAAAATGCTTCTGTTTTCCTTATATGTAAACAAGCCAGTCGCCCATCTGTCCTGAGAGTTCTGTCATAAATCTCTTCTGTTAGAACTTCCCGTGACTTAGAAGACGTGATTGAAACAAATAAACGCCTCGGCTGTTATGTAGGATTTTTCAGTAGGTATAGCACAGGGGTGTCCAAACTTTTTTTTTTTTTTATCAAGGGCCACATATTCAAACACAGACGAGCGTGAGGGCCGATCGAGGGTCATAGACTGAGGGTCAAAACTGTGAGTAATTCAAATCTGTGCTTTTAGAACAGGTCTGAATGACCCACTAGACTTTTGTTCACGCTTAGACCCTCAAAAGGACACACTACATCTGCTTGATCAGGGTAGAGTTCAAAAACATGCAGTAAAAAGTACGACTTGAGGTAGTGAGGGCCAATTCACCTGGAAGCTTGAGGGCCAAAACGATTGGTCTGAGGGCCACATTTGACCCCTGGGCCATAGTTTGGACATGACTGGTGTAGTGCCATAGTATGAAACACTGTTTTAAAAAATAAAATAAAAAAAATGTATAAAATAATAATACCCTAATAATAATAATAATAATAATAATAATAATAATAATAATAATAATAATGATAATAATAATAATAATAATAATAATAATAATAATAATAATAATGATAATGATAATGATAATGATAATAATAATAATAATAATGATAATGATAATAATAATAATAATAATAATAATAATAATAATAATAATAATAATAATAATAATAACAATAATAATAATAATAATAATACAAAAAAGCTGAAAATACATATATAAAAAATAATAATAAAAATAATAATAATGAGCAAGTGTTACACCCCAAGAAAAAAAAAGTTTCATTGTGTTAGAAAAAAGATAAATGTTATGTTATGCCCTTGTGTACTTCCGGATTATAAGATAATATATACAGTATTTTAGGTTGACACACAGGCAGAACATGCAAACTCCACCCAGAAACACTCCCGACGATCCCAAAACCTTCTTACGTAAGTCCAAACTCCTCAAACGCGCCACTGTATACGACTTCTTTCTTTTCTTTGGTGCCATTTTGTGGAAGCCTTGGATTTCCTGGGCAGTCATCACCGTCTGCGTTGTTTATTGGGTTCAAATGCAGATCCGTCTTAGACAGTGCAGTGCTTTCCCCTTGATTATTCCCCGTAAAAACGCAGTCTCGTCTCTCACCTCTCCGCTGTGAAGTGGCCCGCGGCGACGGCCAAATCAATGCGCTCTTAACGTAATCGGCATTTTCACTCAGCGTTAAGGAGATTTGAAACCACGATTCTTATGCGAGGGAAATAACACCGAGCTGCAGAGTTGGGACTTCTTTCTTTTTTTTTTTTTTCACAGGTAGATGAGCTTGCAGACTCAGCAAAATATGCAGCTGGGCGAAAATGGAGTGATCTTTCTCCCTTCTTTATGTTTATGCTTTATTTTTACTCTTCTCCATCTGTCCCTCTCCTCGCTCTCACTCACTCCCCCCTTTTTCTTTCTTGTGTTTTCTTTTTTCTACCTGCCCCTCTTCTCTCTCTCTCTCTTCTTACTCTCTTTTCTCCGCTCTTTCTCTACCAGTGTTTTATGTGTCACCATGTTCCTCTCTTTTCTTTTTTCTCTCTCCCTCTCTTTTTCTCTGACTCAGTCTCTCTCCTTACTCTCTTTTCTCCACTCACATATACTCACCACATTTCTTTCTCTCCCTTTGTTGTGTTTTTCGCCATGTTTCTCTCTCTTTTTCCCTCTTTCTTTGTCACTCTCTCATTCTTTATCTTTCTATACTCACCCTTCCACTATTCTGTTTGTATCACTGTCTCTCTCTCCCCTCTCTCTGTCTATATCGCTCTCTCTCTACCTCTCTCCATCTTTCTCCCTCCTCTCTACTCTTTTCTCCATTCTCTCACCCTAGCTCTCTCTCTCACTCCACCTCCCTATTTCCCTCTCTCTTTCCCTATCTCCCCCTCTCTCAGTCTCTCTCCCTACCTCCCCCTTCTCCATCTCTCTCTCCCTACCTCTCTTTCCTCCTTGCTTCCTTTCTCTCTCTCTACTTCCCTCGCTCTCTGTCTCTTTCCCTCTGTCTTTCTCTATTGCGCCTACCTCCCTCTCTTTTACTCCATCTCTCTCTCCCTACCTCTTTCTTTCCTCCTTCCTTCCTTTCTCTCTCTCTACCGTCCCTCTCTCCTTCCCTATCTTCCACTCTTTCCCTCTTTCTCTCTGTCTTTCTTCATCTCGCCTACCTCCCTCTCTTTCTCCATCTTTCTCTCTGTCCTCCTTCCTTTCTTTCTCTCTCTGTGCCATCCCTCTCTCCTTCCCCATCTCCCTCTCTGTTTCTTTTCCTCTTTCTCTCTGTCTTTCTGTCTCTCCCTTCTTCCCTCTCTTTCTCCATCTCTCTCTCTCTACTTCCTTTCTTTCTCTCGCTCTACCATCTCTCTCTCCTTCCCTATGTCCCTCTTTGGGTCTTTTACCTCTTTCTCTCTGTCTGAACTACCTCCCTCTCTTTCTCCATCTCTCTCTCCCTACCTCTTCCTCTCCCATTTCCTTTCTTTCTTTCTCTCTACCATCCCTCTCGCCTACCCCCTCTCTTTCTCCATCTCTCCCTCCCTCCCTACCTCTCTCTTTCCTCCTTCCTTCCTTTCTCTCTCCCTGTACCGTCTCTCTCCTTTCCTATCTCCAACTCTTTGCCTCTTTCTCTCTGTCTTTCCCTGTCTCTCTCTCTCTTTCTTCCTTCTTTTTTCTCTCTCTCTACTCATCTCTCTCTCTTTACTCATTCTCCCTCTCTTTCTCTTCCCTCTCTCCTAGGCGATACTGCAGCCTCTGGTGTCGTGCATATGAAGCCTCATTAGCCTCACATAAATCCCTGTATATCCAGCCACACTGCATTACCACAATTACAACTAGAATCCACACTCTCCTTCCCTTTCCTTTCTTCCCTCCCTCGTTTTCGGCCTCATCTTAAAGAGGCTGGAAAAACAGACGTGTCCAGTGCAGCGGCGTTTCCCCCTCGCTGTCGACTGCAGCTCCATCTGCACAGCGTGTTTGAGGATCCTGCTGACGAGCGCTTCTGCATAAATAACATCTAGTTAGAGGAGCCAGGGTCATATTTTAGACCTGAGAGCAGAGGCTAAAGTACACGGAGCTAATTCTGGCCCGTCGAGTGTCAGCAGAAAGGACTGGGCTCTGTGTGCGACTGCTGTTTCCATTACTACTACTACTGTCACAGCTACTACGACTACGACTCGTAAGGTTAAAGTACACGGAGCTAATTCTGGACTCAAGCGTGTCAGCAGAAACGACTGGGTTACTTGTGCTACTACTGTTTACATTACTACTATGACTACTACTACTACTACTACTACTGCTACTACTACTACTACTACTGCTGCTGCTACTACTACTACTACTACTGCTACTACTGCTACTACTACTACTACTACTACTACTACTGCTACTACTACTACTGCTACTACTACTGCTGCTACTACTACTGCTACTGCTACTACTACTACTACTACTACTGCTACTACTGCTACTACTGCTGCTACTACTACTACTACTACCACTACCGCTACTACCACTGCTACTACTTCACCACTGCTACTACTACCACTACCACCGCTACCACCGCTACCACCACCGCTACCACTGCTACCACTGCTACCACTACCACCGCTACTACCACTACCACTACCATCGCGACCACTGCCGCTGCCACTACTACTACTACTGCTACCACCGCACACTACTACTACTACTACCGCTACCACCGCTACTACCGCTACCACTGCTACCACTGCCACCGCTACTACCACTGCCACTACCGCTACTACTGCTACTACTGCTACTACTACTACTGCTACTACTACTACTACTACTGCGACTACTGCTGCTGCTACTACTACTTCTACTACTGCTACTACTACTACTACTACTGCTACTACTGCTACTACTGCTACTACTGCTACTACTACTACTGCTACTACTACTACTACTACTGCGACTACTGCTGCTGCTACTACTACTACTACTACTGCTACTACTGTGACTACTACTACTACTACTACTACTGCTACTACTACTACTGCTACTACTGCTACTGCTACTGCTGCTACTACTGCTACTGCTGCGACTAGTAAGGCTCAAGTGTGTCAGCAAAAACAACTGAGCTACTACAGTACTGTTCGACTGTTTATACTAATACTGCTGCTACTACTGCTACTATTATGACGACTACTACTGCTATTATAACTACTGCTGCTACCAATATTGCTACTGCTACTTCTGCTACTACTACTACTGCTACTACTACTAATATTGCTACTGCTACTTCTGCTACTACTACTACTGCTACTACTACTAATATTGCTACTGCTACTTCTGCTACTACTACTACTGCTACTACTACTACTACTACTGCGACTAGTAAGGCTCAAGTGTGTCAGCAAAAATGACTGGGCTACGTATGCTACTACAGTACTGTTCGACTGTTTATACTAATACTGCTGCTACTACTGCTACTATTATGACGACTACTACTGCTATTATAACTACTGCTGCTACTACTACTACTACTACTACTACTACTACTACTACTACTACTACTGCTACTAATATTGCTACTGCTACTTCTGCTACTACTACTGCTGCTACTACTATTACTGCTACTACTACTACTACTACTACTACTACCATCACTAGTAAGGCTGGCAGCAAAAATGACATTGGCTAGTGCTACTACAGTACTGTTCGACTGTTTATACTATTACTGCTACTACTACTGCTACTACTACTACTACTACTACTACTACTGCTACTAATATTGCTAGTGCTACTTCTGCTATTACTACTACTGCTACTACTACTGCTACTAATATTGCTACTGCTACTTCTGCTACTACTACTAATATTGCTAGTGCTACTTCTGCTACTACTACTACTTAATACTACTCCTACTTACTACTGCTACTTTGTTATGAACATTCAAAATTAAATCCATGTAAACTAATGACAACAGAGTGGGAGAGCGGCTAAAATGAACCGGCCATGTGATGTGATGTATTTACGGTTTGTTTATTGAAGGTAGTGGATCAAATCTGTGCCTGACCCAGTGTTTGGCAGAGCCTGAACCTGCAGACACAGACTCATCCTCAGTGTATGGACAGGACTCGTGTGAAAAAGCTCAGAACCTCCAGAATTCAAATAATTATTCAAATAAAAGACTCGTGTTCTTACTTACTTATTATTCTTACTAAATCCAGATAAACCAGGACTAGATCAGGACCAAACCAGCCCACGTCAGGACTTAACCAGGCTTAAACCAGTAAACGAGCTCTTTGTGTTGGATTTTTTTGTATGAAAAGCGCTCTATAAATAAAGTTTGATAGATTGATTGACTGAAGTATGAATACCCCCTTCTGTATAAGCGACAAAGACAAGAGCCGTCCAAGCCAAGATCATTTTCCAAATCTCTACTTCTCTTCCTGCTTCCTGAGCTACAGACTCTGGGCATGTTCCTGATTGTTGCTTCCTCTAGTCTCTTCACTGATCACAACAAAGCACATTTCCAGGGAGACGTGAGTTCAAAAATGCTTCAAAGTCCAAAAAGTTGAGAGAATAATTTCAGTTGTAGACTGAAACTAACAACTATTTTCACATTTCACTTGTCGATTATAAGAATCACAGAAGACTAAACACTAAAGACTAATCTGTTTCTCCTTTGTTTTTTTTTTGGAATAATGCAGCTGTTTTAGTGTCTATGCTGCAAATCGCAATATCTAGACAAGTTAAAATGACTTAAATTACAAAAAAAACCCAAAAACATCTTACTTTATTTGAGTGGATTCAACTTGACAAGTAAAATGATCCAATGAAACAAGTGTGTTTTCCGTAATTCCAGAAACAATTGATTTTGTTTTTTTAATTTAAAGTGCAAAGAGTTGTTGTTTTTCTTATCTTAAGTGTAACAAGATGTATTTTCATCTTTTACGTACGAAAAGTCTTGTTCCTGTGGCAGATCATTTTGCTTGTTAAGTGAAATTTACTCAGATTTTAATAAAAATGTCTTAATTCAAGTCATCTTAACTTGGCTAGATTTCAGTTTTTGCCTTGTGCATTGATACTTTGCAGTGACTTCATGCCGGGGGTGTTCTACATAAACTAGTATGTGTCTATAGGTGGAATGATCATCCGTTACCATGGAGACGCAATGTACGTATTAGCAATAACTCCCAAAAACGTTTTAAGATTGCCTGAAAATGAATTCTCAGGAGCCTGTGCTCATTATCCTGTTCATGAGTTTGATTTTCAACAAAAAGGTGAAAGTGACAAAGGGAAAAACTGTTGGCCAACACTAACGAGCTTGTGACAGTAATTTTACGTTTGAGCGACTTGTTTAGCGACACACATCAGTTCACCTGTTGTAGCTCCAACCAAATCACAGCTCTTTCCGGTCGGATTGTGTTGAAACAAAGCTCAGAGTGAAGCGTAACTGGAGTAACAGAGGTTCAGATGCAGACAGAGCAGTGCTTTCAGCTAGCATCACACACCCATGGGACATTAACGTCAGCTGCAAAGTGTCAACAGTCCAGATAAAGATATGTACAGATGATATGTAGATACGTGTAAGTGTGTTTTGGGGTTGCCAAAAGAAAAAAAAAAGAAATAAAAGACCGCAGGCCAACGCCTTTTTAATGCACCACTACATGTCACAACCTTCCACAAACGATCACTTTTAAAATCAGAACAAATGGACAAAAACTCACTCAATTATATGACAGCAACCTCGAAAAATAAACAGAATGAATCAAGGATCACACCCCATGCATGGGTCTTAATAAATAACTATTTGTTACTGTTATTACCAACACCACCACCGTATCACAAACCACCTCACCACACCTCTGTTACAGCTCATAACACAGCCATAATATCCCACTGCACCAACACCACATCCTTTTTAATATACACTTTCTCCATTATTATTATTATTATTATTATTATTATTATTATTATTATTATTATTATTTATTTTATTTTATTTTATTTTATTTTATTTTATTTTATTTTATTTTATTTTATTTTATTTTATTTATTTTATTTTATTCTTTTATTATATTATTATTATTATTTTTTTTATTATTATTTTTTTTTTCTACTCTGACTGCCAATTACCCTTTGAACCTGCCTTTTCTGATTGTCTAACTGTCCTGTCCTATAATAATAATTTAATAAACAGAAAACAAAAAATGAGAAAATATGATAATAAAAAAGAAAATATGTAAATGCAAACACATTTGATATGATCTCTCTAAATGTAAATATACACACAAATACTGCACTACACACACAACCTCCCACCTCACCCCTTCTTTTTATTTATTTATTGTCCTTTTGTTGGTGTTATTGTTGTTTTTTGTATGTTTGTGTGTCCGTCTTATATTTTGTTAAGTCTTATGTCTGTGTTGTTTTTGATGTGCGGTGTTCATTCCCTAGAAGAACTATACATTAAAAAATAAAAATAAAAAAGTCCAGATAACTATTAAAAGTATCAAAACATGTCAACTATTATTATAATTTATTTATTTGTATTATTTTTTTCGGAGTGGACTTCATAGCAGCCCTTTGCAGCTGGAACCCGATTTTGTCATCACTGTTTCTGTCATTTTTTCAACCCGGGGGGGAAAGTACCGAAATAGAAGCTCTCAGATTGCATGATTTGTTGACAGGCTAATTTACAGATGCCACAATGATGCTCATAAAATGCTCTGACATTTTTAACAAGACGCATTTTTCACACAGAAACGGGCTCCTTTACTTTGAGAATTCTGTTGTTTATAGCTGCCGACCTGGTGGGAATGAATGTGTTAGAATATCTAGTTTACAAGCTGACAATACGGCATTTTTCACGCTACATTATTGCCAACTTTGGAGCACAGTGCGATGAAAGTGACCAATTTGGAGCCTGCGCGAAATAGTCCGCTATACGGAGCACTTTGAGATGACAAAAGGGTATGATTAAAGGCCCTTACCTGAGATTTTCCAATGTTATCTGAGAAAAATGTGTCTTTCCCTGTACAGATATATGTATAAGCAGCTCTTGAGGTCACAATAAGTGTGCTGTGTTCTGTCTGCGTCTGAAAATTAAGCGTTTTATGGTCTTGTGATCAGGAAGTGTGTGTTAGCATACTAGTTGTCGATGGCAAAACTCCGCTCTGGTCTCAGAAAGTTGTGAAAAAAAAAGAAAATAGGTAAATGCAAACACATTTTAATTTACTGCCCTAAAATGTAAATATACACACAAAAGCTGCATTGAGAACCCCCGTACTACACGCAACCACCCACCCTACCTCTCTTTTTTATTTATTTATGGGTCTTTTCTTGGTGTTATTGTTGTTTTTTGTATGTTTGTGTGTTTGTCTTATATTTCGTTATGTCTTATGTCTGTTTTGTTGTTGATGTGCTGTGGTCATTCCCTAGAAATGACAAATACTATACATAAATTAAGCGTTTTATGGTCTGGTTATGGTAAGTGTGTGTTAGCATACTAGTTGTTGATGGCAAAACTCCGCTCTGGTCTCAGAAAGTCGTGAAAAGTGCTTATAAAATTCAAATTGGTGAATTGTTGGCATGGTTAGAATTGTTGGCATGGTCCGTAAAGTAAGTGAGGAACAACTTTGGCCCAAAAGACGAGCACATATTAAGTTATTTTCTGATCTGGGATATTGTTGTTTCTTCATCACAAACAGACCTAGAGCTGAGTTTTGTTTTAACACACAAATCCTGCACATTTAGTCCTCCTCTCACGCTAAAGCCCCACTTACACGTACACGGGGATTTTCCTCCGTTTGCCTTCCCCTTCGCCTCTGAACATTAATCTTTCTAAAAACTCCAGCTAAAGTGGAGATTCTGGAAAACTGCTGTTTAATGCTTGCCTGTAAAGTGAAATCTAACAGAGTTTTAGGCGGCTGAAGCGCCAAAATTGCAGCCGATGTTTACCTTTTGATGACTATGGAAGCATTCAGAGCAGCAGTCGCATTTCTTCTGCTGTAAACTCTTTTCATGTGTTTGCATTTGCAGACACAACGGATAAATCATATCGATGACCAGAGACGAATGAGAGCTCGGAGGTCAGCAGTTTTGCCACTTCTCCCTTCTACCCGAAGACCCAGTCGCTGTCGGATTTGGGTCCAACCTGGGCGGACCGCTGTCTGGTGGGATCGTTTTGAAAATGAAGTGGTTGTCCCGGTGCGAAGGAGTGGCGTTAAAATTTTAGGAAGTCGCTCGTCACTGCTTCAAAGATTCATTTTTAGAGTGGAATTCGCCGTTTGCGTGTAAAAGATGGGTACAAGCGAAGGTAAATGTCTCCGTTTTTTAAAAAATATCGATGTACGTGTAAACGAAAACGATGTTATGTGCACAGTGTTATTTTGGAAAACGGAGCACTGGAAAAAAACAATATCTAGGTAAGTTAAAATGACTTAAATTAAGAACATTTGACTTTATTTGAGTCAATTCATCTTGACAAGTGGAATGATCTGCCAGTGGAATAAGTGTTTTTTTTTTCTTAATTCAAGCAACATTTGATTTTATTTCTTATTTTAAGTGTAAAAAGTTGCTGTTTTTCATATTTTAAGTGCAAAAATCTTACAGCACTGGCAGATAATTTTACTTGTCAAGTGAAATTTACTCATGGTCAAACTTTCTTAATCCAAGTCATTTTATCTTGACTAGATTTTGTTTTTTGCAGTGAGGGAGGGAAATATTCGTTGCTCAACATACCAGGCTATGTGTAAACGTAGCCTAAAATCATCATTTCAGCCCTGGAATTGCCAATCTCTACTGAAATAAAGGTAAAACGGTTAACATGAAAACTGTATGAATGAAACTAAAAACAACATTGTATGTTTTTGATGAGGTAACAACATTATAATATGGCTAAAAGCTCACAAGAGTCAGTTTTCTGTAATAATATAATAAGAACCTTTAAAATGAACTAATTCTGTTTTTCACATTTTAAAAACAGTCAAGAAACAAGACGCCAACTTAGAACTGTACGACAGGAAAAATAAAAGCCAGCAAAAGCCAAATGATTAACCGTCAAGCAATATTGTGGGACATAATATGATTTGGCTGTGATGCATGGTGTTAAATAGGAATAAAATGAGGCCAGAGGGGGCGATGAGGAGCTAATGAGAAAACGTGCTAATGTGTCAGGGAATGGAATCAAGTCCAATGCACGACAGAAGAGGGATATTACAGCGCGACTGAAAACGTAGGACTCCTACAGTAATATCTGCTGAGCGCTGCTAGGTCAAATCAAAGGCGTTTTCTATATTCTAGTAAATTCGATAGTGGGGAATGTCTCGGTGTTTAAATATTGCGCTATTGTCTGGTCTATGTTATAATGTCTCCTCATCACAAATATATCTGGAGTTTTGTTTCATGGACACTCCACCCACTGCACCAGACTGTAGAGGGGCAGAGGAGATAATACTCCCTACAACTGTACAACAACTCACCCTTATGCAACATAATACTCCCTACAACTGTACAACAACTCACCCTTATGTAACAGATAATACTCCCTACAACTGTACAACAACTCACCCTTATGTAACAGATAATACTCCCTACAACTATACAACAACTCACCCTTATGTAACAGATAATACTCCCTACAACTGTACAACAACTCACCCTTATGTAACAGATAATACTCCCTACAACTGTACAACAACTCACCCTTATGTAACAGATAATACTCCCTACAACTGTACAACAACTCACCCTTATGTAACAGATAATACTCCCTACAACTGTACAACAACTCACCCTTATGCAACAGATAATACTCCCTACAACTGTACAACAACTCACCCTTATGTAACAGATAATACTCCCTACAACTGTACGACAACTCACCCTTATGTAACAGATAATACTCCCTACAACTGTACAACAACTCACCCTTATGTAACAGATAATACTCCCTACAACTGAACAACAACTTATAATAATGTAATAGATAATACTCCCTACAACTGTACAACAACTCACCCACTGCACCATACAGGCTCCTACAGCTAGATACAGGACTACATTCATACTATAATACTCCCTACAACTGTACAACAGCTTATAATAATGTAACAGATAATACTCCCTACAACTGTACAACAATTCACCCTTATGTAACAGATAAGCCTGTGTATAAGAAGTCATTTCTTTTGTGGATCAGTAAATCCTGTCTAAGGTCATTTTGAGCTGTGGAGATGTAGACACTAATAATAAAGGTTTACTCAAACATGAATAAAACTAAAGGCGGCTTTGAGGTGATGAAAACATTATAACATGGGTAAAAGCTCTCAAGAGTCAATTTTGCGTAATATAGCACCTTTAACTACTGTTTTTTTTCTGTTTATTTAACCACTGTTTATTTACTTTGATCATGTAGGACAGTCTGGAGCACTTCCTGTATTACCACATGACATCACAAGGTGGAACAGCGTGATCTCCGTTTGAGGGAAGACCCTAAATATGCAGGACTTGAGTGTTAAACACGTAGGAAACAAAACACAACTCCAGGTATGTTTGTGATGAGGAAACAACGTTATAACAAATGAGAAAACTACAAATAAATAATGCATTTTCCTACCAAATTCCTTCATTCCGACTTCGTACACTTCCGATGCGATGCCCTAGCTTCACCCACAGCAGCCATCTTCGCCTATATATCCACATACTTTATCCTAAACTACGCCTGGTGCTGCGAGGCGAACCACATCAGCTCCACTGTTTGAAGCCTCGTCTCACACAGCATCTGTTCTCGCTCCACAACCGCGGTCACAACCAGGAAGTACAGCGTGTTAGGAGAAGGAAGAAGGACACAGCCCGTTCCTGTCATGTCAGTAGCGCAGCTCTTCAGAATCACAACAGACCGCGGTTGAAATTCCAAACATGGCACTGGGCCCCTTTGATATGCTAATGTGCACCTTCTTTGCACCGACAGACGCTGTGAATGAGGAGAGTTTCTTTTTTTTTCTTTTTTTTCTTTCCTTGTCTTGTCTCTCCTCCCCAATTGAACTTGTTATCGTCCAAAGAGAATAGTGTTAGTATAAAACAGCTTCTAATTAAGTTATCTAATTCTCAAAGGTACAGTAGTTCAATGGGGTAAAATAAATAAATTATAAAGGGCCTGTACCCGATTTTTTGGAGAAAACCTGTCTACTTGCCCCAGCATAAATATACCGCATAAGCAGCTCTTGAGGTCAAAATAAGTCCACTGTGTGCCGACTGCATGTAATTATAAAGTGCCTTATTGTCCAGGAATCAGGAAGTGCACTGTTATCATGACAGTTGGTGGTGGCATTGCCGTGACAGCAGGACTCGGCTCTGGTCTCTGAAAGTTTCGAAAAGCTCTTATAAACAGTGAATAATTACCGTAGGATGCTTGGAATGCATAAGGTAATGTCCGATCAACTCAAAATGACTAATAACCTTTTTGGCAGTCAGTGGATGTTCAGAGCGTTAGTTATTCCTGCTTTAGTTGAAGTTCCCTCCTAACAGCGGTTCATTTGTTTGCTATGGGGATCCTCACAGAGCAGTGATACAGAGCAGTGATTTACCCCTCGTGTACACTGACTGCAGGTGTCGTGCAGTTTTATTGCGACTTGTCTGCCCCAGTGACTGCACTCTCTGCTGCTGTGGACAGAGTGTGGAAACTGAGACCCAGAGACAACATTGTGCAGATTCAAGCTTTGGTCAGGAGTTCAGGCGATAGATTAACATATGCAAGAAGCTTTGCAGGTAAACAACAGGAGCATTTCAGGCTACGGCCACTTTCTCGTGCCTTTGAGTACCGCTTTCTCGTGCCTTTTGATACCACTTGTCTGTGCCTTTGACTACCGCTTTCTCGTGCCTTTGGAGACCGCTTTCTCATGCCTTTGGAGACCGCTTTCTCGTGCCTTTGGATACCACTTTCTTGTGTCTTTGGATTCCACTTTCTCGTGCCTTTGGAGACCGATTTCTCGTGCCTTTGGATACCACTTTCTCGTGCCTTTGGAGACCGATTTCTCGTGCCTTTGGATACCACTTTCTCGTGCCTTTGGAGACCGATTTCTCGTGCCTTTGGATACCACTTTCTCGTGCCTTTGGAGACCGATTTCTCGTGCCTTTGGATACCACTTTCTCGTGCCTTTGGATACCACTTTCTCGTGCCTTTGGATACCACTTTCTCGTGACTTTGGATACCACTTTCTCGTGCCTTTGGATACCACTTTCTCGTGCCTTTGGATACCACTTTCTCGTGCATTTGGATACCACTTTTTCGTGCCTTTGGAGACCGCTTTCTCGTGCCTTTGGATACCACTTTCTTGTGTCTTTGGATTCCACTTTCTCGTGCCTTTGGATACCACTTTCTCGTGCCTTTGGATACCACTTTCTCGTGCCTTTGGATACCACTTTCTTGTGTCTTTGGATTCCACTTTCTCGTGCCTTTGGATACCACTTTCTTGTGTCTTTGGATTCCACTTTCTCGTGCCTTTGGATACCGCTTTCTCGTGCCTTTGGATACCACTTTCTCGTGCCTTTGGAGACCAATTTCTCGTGCCTTTGGATACCACTTTCTTGTGTCTTTGGATTCCACTTTCTCGTGCCTTTGGATACCACTTTCTCGTGCCTTTGGATACCACTTTCTCGTGCCTTTGGATACCACTTTCTTGTGTCTTTGGATTCCACTTTCTCGTGCCTTTGGATACCACTTTCTTGTGTCTTTGGATTCCACTTTCTCGTGCCTTTGGATACCGCTTTCTCGTGCCTTTGGATACCACTTTCTCGTGCCTTTGGAGACCAATTTCTCGTGCCTTTGGATACCACTTTCTTGTGTCTTTGGATTCCACTTTCTCGTGCCTTTGGATACCACTTTCTCGTGCCTTTGGATACCACTTTCTTGTGTCTTTGGATTCCACTTTCTCGTGCCTTTGACTACCGCTTTCTCGTGCCTTTGGATACCACTTTCTTGTGCCTTTGGATACCACTTTCTCGTGCCTTTGGATACCACTTTCTTGTGCCTTTGACTACCGCTTTCTCGTGCCTTTGGATACCACTTTCTTGTGCCTTTGACTACCGCTTTCTCGTGCCTTTGGATACCACTTTCTTGTGCCTTTGACTACCGCTTTCTCGTGCCTTAATGGATACTGTGGTGATCTATAATTTGCAAGGTACCAGGAGTGTGCAGGGATATTTTATTCTAAAAATACACCTGATCTGTCGGTTCTGCGCATCTGATTTCCTGTTTTGCTCATGTGATTTTGTCAGCTTGACATCAGAGGCCGCTGTGGTGTCCTGCAAAAATAGACTTTTTTCCACCACCCGGCACTGAGGTCAGTGTGGCAGGGTGCTACTGATTTAAATGACTTTCTAAGACTTGTGTGCGTGTCCCAAACAACCTACAGTCAGTATACAAATGCTGCTGGAACTAAGTAATACAATTAACAACTAACTTAGTAATACAATTCTCGCAAACCTTGGTATTGGTACTTTGCAGTGACATCATGCTGGAGGTGATCTATGCTGCTTTTGTTTATCCATATGTCTCCCATTCGGACCTCCGATGACGTCACGCTCACGCTTCAACTATTTTATTATGTTTCGTGTGTCCGATTCTGAGAAAAACTCAGACACTAACCCCTGAAGATCTAAGCAATTTTAGTACATTTCTCCTCGCCTGGATTTTTTTCTTAATTTTGCTTTTAAAACTGCCCCTTTTACCCTATAATGAAGTGTTCTACATCCTTTGTTCCAGTACAGCCTGTTATTTCACAATCTGCTGCTGTAGTTGTGTCATGTGGCTGTGATAAAAGCTACAGGACCAGAAATAGAGATGAAAAAAATAAATAAAACTGAAAATAAAATCCCCACTCTTTTATATAAAAACACAGCAAACATGTTTAAACAACTTTTTGGACATAAAAAATGCTTAATTTAGGGCCTTAGCTACAAAAATGCAAAATATCAAGTCTGTAAGTAAATTAAAAATCTCCTTATTGCCCTAAAAAAAAAAAAAAAAAAGTGTAATCGCTCCATCACTTTTCTGGTCCAGTCATGGAAACAGCTCCTGTAAAGTCCAGGGTCAGAGCACAGAACAGAGCCAAATCACTTGTAATCCATTTCCCTGGTGTTTATTACATTTGTATTTGTTCATTTTGAGTGAAATAAACCTTTCAAATAAAAACAGAAAGGGATGCGCAATTACACACACCAAGATGTGTAATTTGCCATTTATGTGAGAATTAACAAAGTTCCATTTGGACACTCGTCTTGCGCATGTCATCACGCAGCGTGAGTGTGACGTAGGACAATGAGACAGCTATGTACGGAAACCGCTATGTCTGCGCTTTCAGAGTGGAAAAAAGTAAGTTTCTATCTTTTACAGTTAGAAAGTTATGAGCGGTTATATAAAATATATTCCTCATTTTCGTATACGATAACGTAGGTCTTCGAGGGCTAACCTGAAAGCTATTGTTGCTTTAACACTTGCCGAGTACCAGACGCTCCAAAATAAGTCTTGTGTGTTTCTACTACACAACCTCGAGGAACAATTCCAAGAAGAGTACAGAAAACGCCGAAGGCATGTTCACATTTCAGTATATTAGTGAAGAGTAAGCGTTGGTGTCGCGTGATAGCCAATCATTTTGGCACGTTAGCTTGCAGAAAATGGGCTAAAACAGGTGACACCGACTACCAAACCCATAGGCTGTGATACAGACACAGTAAGGTATTGCAGTGATATAAGTGACTGAAATAGTTTCTGGTCAGATTGCGTTAAAATAAAGCTCAGGGAAAGTCTAACTTGAGTGGTGCTTTCAGTGCTTCCAGTTAGCATCACACCCCCAAGTAGTGTAAAAGTATCAATAAGTGAGAAGTAAATTTGGCCCACTGCAAACTGTTTAAAAATGAACTGGGCCAGTTGTTCATGTTTTAAGATTGTAAATCTCAAGTACAGTTCGTCGTGAAAAAAAAAAAAGAAAAAAAAAAGATCTTACATTGTCATATTTTCGTACAAATCAAAGGGATCTCATGAATGATTTACTCAGATAAAACAAGAGAAAATCCATAACGTGAAGGTCGATAGTGGTTTGGGTCTCTTGCTGAGCGCAGAGTCGTGTAGGGTTTAGCAGCACAGTTATTTTGGGGAAAGGAGATGTGGAGTCATATTCATATTTCACACCATCTCCGAGTTTGTTTTACTGCGACGGGAATATGAGTGCGGAAAAGGGCCCGTTATACCTTCACCAAAGCAGTGTGATCTTGTGCGGTGATTTCAAGACGTTTTTGAAATTCAGATTTTTACTGACTGACTTAAAAACAAGAAAAACAGAGCTAGTTCTTTTTAAAGAGTTTGCAATGGTCCAAAGTTATTCCCCTATTACCTTATGTATTCAGGGCATGCTAATTATTCATCGTGATGGGTTTATAAACATGTTTCACAACTTTCAGAAACCAAAGTGTAGTTTTGAGTCCACAGTTTTGCCGTCAGCATACAAAAAACGCACATCCTGATGATCGGCCAATAAAATACTTTCTAATTTAATGCAGAACAGTGAACTTATTTTGACTTCAAGAGCTGCTACTACTAGGAGTGTAACGATATCCAAGTCTCATGATACGATATCGTCATGGTATGAACTTCACGGTGCGATATTTATTGCCATTTCGTGGGAAAGCTCACGATATGGTGGGGAGGCTCACGATATTACGATATTCTACATGATAATAACACTGACATTCTAAAACGCTTTGACCAGTCATTTGGTACAGCATTTATTGTCATTTGGGATGTAACGATATCCAAATCTCTTTGTACGATATTTTCACCATATACATCTCATGGTACCATGTTTATTGCAATATTTTGTGGAGGTTCACAAAACTGTGAATATGCGACTATTTTCCTCTAAAAATGCCTTCACAAGACTTAATCCAAAGAATGAAGATTTCAAAGTGCTTAGAACAGTTATTTCTTCATGTCGTCTGCACTGAAACGGAGCAAAGGATCATGGTCTGTAGTTCCCTCTGTTTTTTTTTAGCTATTTCTGCATCAGAACTATTCATTTAAGCAAAGAGATTTGTGGTTCGATATATTGTGATGGTCCACAATATTATTGTACGACATTTGACGACACAATATCACAATATTTTGGTTGTTACATCCCTAATTTCTACTCTTACCACCTCTATTACTATTAACACAACTACCACTATTACTACTACTACAATATATCTGTAGTGGGGTAAGACTTTTTGCTCAAATACATGGTACAGGGCTTCAAATCTGGAGTCCAGTCAAGTCTTCGGTTTGTCACTAGGTGTAGACCAACAAAAAATACAGCACTGAAAATGTGATCGTTTGCAAGAATAATTAAGTTACAAAGTGAAATCAAATGCATAAGATTACGTTTTTGCTTTCTTTTTGTTTTCTTTGCCTCTCGTCAATAATGGTAATAATAATGGTAAATGGTCAGTGTGGTAAACGGACACTAGGGACGAGGTGATGATGATGATGTTGATGATGTTTACGGGATTATTTGCAAGAATAATTAAGATACAAAAGTGAAATAAAACACACAAGATTACGTTTTTGCTTTCGTTTTGTTTTCTTTGCTCCTTATCAAATGCACTAAGTTGAAGTTGAAGCATTAAAACCTTTCAGGATCTTTTTGGCCATGACAAATGTAATTCCAGATGGCTTCCATAATGTTTCTTGTAAAATAAAGAAGAGATTTATTACCACTTTTTGGCCATGTAGAATCTTTTATTTCCTGAGATCGTATTGATCCAAACCACAGCTCACAAACCCCGTATGGAGGATATCGGTCTTCTCAAGCCCCAGTCAGGTTGTCTACAATATATTGATCAAAATAATGGATGAAGATCATGCGTATATCAGCGCGTTATATGAAGCATTATCTGAGTGGTTCTCAAAGTGTGGCCTGAGTACTGCTGGTAGTATGGCAGCTCCTTAAAGTGGCACTGTGTAACTTTTCTGGTGCCACCTGTTTGCCTCCATGCAGATATTTTTGCTTTGACAGAAATATTTCACAGTATAGCCTTAAAAATATCAGTCATTTATTTCATACACATCATAATCTGATTTTTATCTGATCTCTGGACTTTTAAGATGATTTAAATGTCACACAAACTGCAAAATCTGACATGAGGAATCAGAGCGAAGGAAATCAGAACAAAATCAGAAGGTTTTGCTGTTTGCATGTCATTAAAATCATCATATAATCTTATTTTGAATTCATACATAACCATCTCTATTGAGTGGGATCATCTTTTCATAGATCTGACTTGTAACTTGGCCTGGTGGCATCGCCTGCTCGTCCTCGTGGATAAAGATAACCTCAGTGGCAGAGTTAGCAGTGTGGGGGCAACTTGAGTTTGGGGGCCTCACTATAATCCACAGTTTTTTTTTTTTTTTTTTAAATATGTATTTTCCATTTTCCCCCAGTGTTCTTGAGACATGCACATCTCTATTGATTTGAATTGTGGTGGACTGGAAACTTGCCTTATTAGTTCGGTCGCCTACAAGATAACTAAAGCTGAAAGTTGTTTTATTTTTTTGCTAGTAATTAATTTTTTTGCAGTTTACAACCATTACATATGATTATTGTCATTTTTCATATGATTATTGTTTAAAAGTAAACTACCGTAAAATACCTAATGAGAACTGGGGTTCAATTAATCGCCGGGTCCCCATTAAAGTCTAGTCATCCTGGTTAAATTTGAGTTCCATATTTTCCCAGTTTTGTTGAGCAAGATTTTTGTGAGGAAGGAATTTATCACCTTCCCCAAATTGCCGCCTGGTCTCAACTAAATGCCTGGTCTGTTAAGTGAAACAAATGAATGCCCCGACTCTTATTTGGTATTTTACGGTAAAGAAAATCAAATTGCTCTGAGGCTTCGGCCATTAGCAGCACTGAGGACAATTGTTTGGGGGCCCCTCTAGGTTTGGGGGCCCCACGCAGCCGCCTACTTTTGCCTCATGGCAGCGCCGCCTCTGGATAAGCTCGTACTTTGCAAAGCGATAACATCTCCATGAAGACAAGCGAAAGGTATATTCTCCATCAAGAAAAGTTGTAATTTAGTCAGTTTTATCCACATTTTTGCGCTGCTTTTAAGTAGTTTGTAAAATCCCTGTGGTCCAGGTAGGATCCAAGGCAAAGGAAAAATTCAATTCTGTCAACTGGACAGAAATGAAGAACAGAAGAAGCAGCTCAGATGATCTGTGAAACGTATTTGATCAAAAAAACACTTTTGTCCAGCTGACAGAATTGAATTTCTCCTTTGCCTGCTTTAACGGACTTCGTTATAACAGTTTGCTCCCATTTCAGACCTAGTTTAGACCCGGTTTAGACCCATACCAGTCCAGTTTTAGACCTGGTTTAGATCTGGTGGCACTCAGAAGACCAAACACTTTCTTATAGTGTGAGAACTTTAACTAAAAATTATAAAATGCAACGCGAAAC
Organism: Odontamblyopus lacepedii; assembly: GCA_034769755.1. Taxonomy (NCBI): domain Eukaryota; kingdom Metazoa; phylum Chordata; class Actinopteri; order Gobiiformes; family Gobiidae; genus Odontamblyopus; species Odontamblyopus lacepedii. Next base: position 32,727,831 of record CM068361.1, read on the forward strand.
TTGTACTCTTTGGCCCGCCTTCCTCCTCTCTTAAAGCTATTTCCATACACACTGTAGCTGCTGTTGACATTCAGACAGAGACTCTCCAAACATGTGGCTTCACTAATAACCATCCACTCCAACGAATTAGCAAACATTTACAAAGCAGCGGCTCCAAACCCCATTAACAGACATTATTAACATCAGCAGAGTCATTTGCTGCGCAGATAAACGGAGGTAAATATTAGACAGGGCGACATACATAAAAAAGGCAGCTCGGTTTGACTTGGCAGAGCGCGGATTTCTTCGTAAATCCTTTTAAATACATTATTATATATTTACAACGCTATTTAAGAATCATTAATGCCCACACATGCTGCATCTGAGAGAAAGAGAGTCAGAGTCAAGCAAAATGTGCTTATTTTAATAGGTCTGAAGATTTGAATTATTATTATTTTATTGTATTATATTATGTGTTTTATTTTGATATTTGATTTTTTATTTTTTTTTTACTTGACAGGATGGGGAGTAATAAAGGTAGGTAAGCAATAAAACAGAAGAGATGTAAGAGGGTAAGGACGGGAGGGGAAACAAATAAAAAAATAAGAAAAAGGGGGGAAAAGTATTATTCTTGAAATTAATGATAATTCTCGTTTTTTTCTCCCATTCTTTTCTTTCCTTCTTCTTTCATTACCTCCTTTGTTCCTTTGTTAATCATTTATTCTTTTTGTGATTTGTAAAAAGAGTTTTATTCATCAAAAATGAAACACAATCTCCAATAGAAAGAATGAAGTGTGATAAAAAAAAAAAGCAAAGTAAATTGGAAATACAGCTCTCTGCCAAGGCAAAAATTTAAATTGTTAATTTGTTCAAATTAAACTGGTATTTTTTAAATTGTATTTCATTTTTTTAATAAAGGTGGGCTATGTAATTTTTTTTTCGATTGAGCGTCTGTGATCAGCTTTTCTCTGGAGATGTTTTTGCATAACTTGGCGCATTCCACATGTAAGTAGAAGTACAAAGCGGTGGATCCAGAAATCGCTAATTATTCTAAAAGTATTTGGGAAAAGTACGACTCAAGCAAGAGTAACTCCAAGAGATTTATGTCATTCAAAGTTAATGCAACTGGAAGGACAAAACATTCATAAAAATGCACAAAATCTGGTAAACTGAATCATATCTGAAGAAGCGGTGCAAGAAACACAAACGTTCACATCATTTCGTATCGTCACATAAAGCTGATGTGGCTTTCGGTTATAAATGCCCCCGAGTTTTACTGTACCAAAAATGATTATCAGCAAACTTTTCTAAAACACATTTCGGCTGAAGTAAGAAAGTAAGCTCTGCAAATCAAAGTTACATCTTTTACAGTTAAATGTACAAGGCAGGAGAGGATATGAGTTCTGCTTTTGAGTGACAGGTTATAGATAAAAAAGGAAGGATTAAATAAAAAAAAGAAAGTACGATGGGTTGACAGGTCCACAACAACAACGACCAAAAACTGAGAAATACTACAAATATTATTACTATTACTACTGTTACTATTACGACTACTACCACCATTACTAATACCACTACTCCATTCATTATTGCCACTATTGCTACTACTATTAGTACTACTATTACTATTACGACTACTACCACTACTGTTACTCATACTGCTACTACTCCTTCTACTGCTACTACAGCAACTACTATTGCTACTACTGCTATTACTACTGCTACTATTACAACTACGACTACTATTACTACTACTACTGTTACTACTACTACTACTACTACTACTACTACAACCACTACTACTACTACGACTACTATTACTACCACTACTACTACAACTACCACTATTACTACTACTACTACTATTATTACTACTACTACAACCACTACTACAACTACTATTACTACCACTACTACTACAACTACCACTATTACTACCACTACCACTATTATTACTACTACTACAACCACTACTACTACTACGACTACTATTACTACCACTACTACTACTACAACTACCACTATTACTACTACTACTACTATTATTACTACTACGACTACTATTACTACCACTACTACTACTACAACTACCACTATTACTACTACTACTACTATTATTACTACTACTGTTACTACTACTACTACTACTACTACTACTACTACAACCACTACTACTACTACGACTACTATTACTACCACTACTACTACTACAACTACCACTATTACTACTACTACTACTATTATTACTACTACGACTACTATTACTACTACTACTGTTACTACTACTACTACTACTACTACTACTACAACCACTACTACTACTACGACTACTATTACTACCACTACTACTACTACAACTACCACTATTACTACTACTACTACTATTATTACTACTACGACTACTATTACTACCACTACTACTACTACAACTACCACTATTACTACTACTACTACTATTATTACTACTACTACAACCACTACTACTACTACGACTACTATTACTACCACTACTACTACAACTACCACTATTACTACTACTACTACTATTATTACTACTACTACAACCACTACTACTACTACGACTACTATTACTACCACTACTACTACAACTACCACTATTACTACTACTACTACAATTTCTACTACAACCACGACGACTACGACTACTATTAATACCACCACTACTGCTACTATTACTGCAACCACCACTACTACTATGACTACTTCTACTTCTACTACTAAAACTACCATTAATACTACTATTATTATTACTACCACTACTACCATTCCTACTCCCGCCACCACTTCCCTCATTACAAATCTGTATTCATCTATACGTTTTTCCACTTCTCATGAAACCCCGTGTAAAGTTGCGTTTCTTTCGACACATTTTCAAATCAAAAGCACAAAAGACGTCATTCAAATCAAACCGTCAGTGACCGTCACACTTATCATTTCGCTGTCATTTCCCTGTAACCTTCACACCGCTCGTCCGCTTTGAAACACTATACCTCTGACACTATAGAAAACCTCTCTATGCACTGAGGTTTGAACTGCGCACGGAGCTGTAGCAGGGGCACGGATATACAATAGTCCCATACAACTGAGAGAATTGGGGTCGGGGGCTGACGGAGCTTTGGATTAGGGTCACGGAGACGCTCTCACCTCCGGGTCGCTAATAGGAAGAGCTCGGATGCAGTGGATGTTTGCTGCACATTCTCGGGGCTTTTATAACAGGTCCGGTGACAGTGTGAGGGGAGGGGGAGGAAACTGAAGCCTGGTTGACATAATATGGTATTTGGTTGGGTTTCGGCAGCGTTTGAGGTGATTTTCTTGTTTTTTACCTGATGAAAAGGCTTTTTTTCTCAATCTGATAATGCATTAGCTTTTCTAAACACTTATATCCTGTTCATGTTCTTGTACTTTTACTAAATTCTGATAAAAGGGAACTCTCAATCGCATGGACACGTGAAACATTGATGGAAATCTTAAGAACAATAAAATAACCCACTTATTTTCAGTCAAATCAGCCTTTCTGAGAAGAATCCGGACCAGTTTATACTCTAAACCCACAAATACAAAAAAAAAAAAAAAATCTCTAAAATTTAATTCCGCCTGCAGTTTTTCTTTTTGCAAATCTAAAGAGATTATGGACTGGGACGGAGCAAACATCACTGGGACTGAGGACGACAAACATCGTTGCTGGAATACAGAGGCAATCGAAGTACGGAAACGTGCCCATGAGAATTTAAACCAGGACGAAGGGGCTTCTTTACTCTCACACACCTGGGATACTGTCCTGAGGAAGTGGGACTGCAGATGGCGCTGTCGTCCTGCCTCCACTGGTAGGAAGACAGCGCCAAAACCTGTTTAAATCAGCTGATCGGACACGTCACAGCGACATGACATGACCACTCTGAGGAAGACCATGAGTGAGCAGTCGAAACTGTCGGGTATGAAAACAAACTCAAAAAAATACAAGAACACAAAAATAACGTCATTGGACCCACAAACAAACCACATCGACATTGGGACTAAACCAAGACCTAAACCAGGGTTAAAAAGCGAGATAAAGCCTGCACACTTACTCTTACTCAAACTGCCTTTAATAAATGATAATGTTTCGATCAGTGAATCTTCGTCAGGCCATACAAAACCAGGATTAAACAGGAATAAACCAAGTCAACATCAGGACAAACTGGACTACGCACCAGCACCAGCATCAGTACCAGCACCAGCACCTGCATCAGCACCAGCACCAACACCAGCACCAGCATCAGCAGTCCCATGGACAGTACAGTGGTCTCTTGTTTATCACAGGATTAATGTTCTAAAAATAACCCGCAATAGGCAAAATCCACAAAGTTGGTCGTGAACAAAACAGCTCTTATAGCTGGTTCTTTAACCCTCTCTCCTGGTTTTTCTCTTCAGGCCGCATGTGTTTGTGCTGAGCAGAGAGGGAGGGGCAGTAGTTAGTCCAACAGAAGCTGAGACAGAATCTGACCACATCAGTGCACAAGCTGCACTTAAACTATATGCAAATGAGCCATGTGGTTTTAAGTTTTGTTTCTGTAAAACGGAAACAAATGTGCACAAAGCTGCATTAAACACATTATTACTCACTGTATATGTTGAGCAGAGTCCTGGAAATGTAGAGTGGCGCTAGAGAGAACCGTTTATTTTCTATGTGGAGTGAATAAATAAAGCATATTTATATAATAAACATAGATAAATAAAATACTTTTTTGCATTAGTAATTCATTTTGTGCATAATTTTACATTGTTGTTGATAATGAATTAATTAAAGCGACAAAACAACCTGAAGAGCCGCTTGGGAGCTGAAAGAGCCAACTCTTTATAGTGAGCTGAGCTGGATGAGCTGGTTCTCTACAAAGAGCCAGAATTCCCATCACTAGTTTTAAGGCTGTAAAACTCCTAAAAAAACCCACCCACAAATCGACCCGCGATCTAAACTGAGGAGCGGGGGGTGAAAAACATAGTTATGGGTAGTTGTTGTTGGCGCTGTTTTTTTATTCTTCTAAACAGACATGCCACCTTTGATTACACAGAAAACGATAACAGAAAACAGAACACAATGCTCGTTCATACTCTTTAAAAAAATCTACGAAACAGTGAGGCGGCGAAAGGTGAAACCGCGTTAGTGAAGGCCGACAGTAATAGACATAATAGTCGTAGTATTAGTAAAATGCGTGTCTTATTTCACAGCTCCGTCCTTTAGTCGTTTTGCTTTATCCTTTGATACTGTCCTGACGGTGCCGGCTGCTTTCTAATGCGCTCCAGCTTCTTAGAAAACCGCCCTTTGAGATTTGACTGCTAAATAATTATGAGGCAGTGGTTTGAGACTGCGCCGAGCCGAGCCGGTGTCTCCCTTATAAGGTCATTGTGCCATAGAGTGACAGTTTAGTGCGGCGCTCCCCTGCACGAGGACGCTAAAGACCTCTGCAGTCCTCTGTTGTAACTGTGCACCGCGCTCTGAGCCGACAGCACCGCCACCGCCGGACACAAAAGAAAAACCCCCCGAGACGAGAGCCACCACTGTCCCCCCCAACGCACCCAGAGATGGAGAGATGAGGAGAGAGGGAGGAGAGGGAAGTGAGGAGAGAGGAGGAGAGGGAGGAGAAAGGATGCAGACGAAAGAGAAGTGAGGAGAGAGGAGGAGAGAGGAGGAGAGAGGGAGGAGAACGGATGCAGACGAAAGGGAAGTGAGGAGAGAGGAGGAGAGGGAGGAGAAAGGATGCAGATGAAAGAGAAGTGAGGAGAGAGGAGGAGAGATGAGGAGAGAGGGAGGAGAGGGAGGAGAACGGATGCAGACGAAAGGGAAGTGAGGAGAGAGAGGGAGAGGAGAGATGAGGAGAGAGGGAGAGGGAGGAGAAAGGATGCAGACGAAAGGGAAGTAAGGAGAGAGGGAGAGGAGAGATGAGGAGAGAGGGAGGAGAAAGGATGCAGATGAAAGAGAAGTGAGGAGAGAGGAGGAGAGAGGGAGGAGAAAGGATGCAGACGAAAGGGAAGTGAGGAAAGAGGAGGAGAGAGGGAGGAGAGGGAGGAGAAAGGATGCAGACAAAAGAGAAATGAGGAGAGATGAGGAGAGAGGGAGAGGGAGGAGAAAGGATGCAGATGAAAGAGAAGTGAGGAGAAAGGAGAGATGAGGAGAGAGGGAGGAGAGGGAGGAGAAAGGATGCAGATGAAAGGGAAGTAAGGAAAGAGAGAGGGAGAGGAGAGATGAGGAGAGAGGGAGGAGAAAGGATGCAGATGAAAGAGAAGTGAGGAGAGAGGAGGAGGGAGGGAGGAGAGGGAGGAGAAAGGATGCAGATGAAAGAGAAGTGAGGAGGAGGGAGGGAGAGAGGAGAGAGGAGGAGAGAGGGAGGAGAATGGATAGAGATGAAAGGGAAGTGAGGAGAGAGAGAGGGAGAGGAGAGATGAGGAGAGAGGGAGGAGAAAGGATGCAGATGAAAGAGAAGTGAGGAGAGAGGAGGAGAGATGAAGGTAGAGAGGAGAGATGAGGAAGAGAGAGAGGGGAGGGATAAGAAAGGATACAGATGGGGAGAGAATAAGAAGTGGAGAGAGAGGGAGATGAGGAGAGGATGGAGAGAGAGAAAAAATTGATAGAGAACATGAAAGAGATGGAAGTAAAAGTGGTGCGAGAGAGAGAGAGAGAGAAAGGGAGAGGGACAGAGAACATGAGAAAGAAAGGGAGATATATGGAGAGAGGGAGAGGGGGAGATGAACAAAAGAAAATGAGGGACAGATGGGGGGGATAAGAGAGGAGACAGAAAGGAGAGGATGAAATATAAAATGGGAAGAGGGAGTAAGAGAGAAAGGGAAAGGAGGATGGGAGAGCGATGGGGGTAAGGGAGAGAAAGAGGGAATGAGACAGAGGTAGAGAGGAGAGCTGAGGAAAGATGGAGGGGAAGAATGGGAAGGAGAGGGGAGATAGAGCGAGAGAGAGAGAGAGGGAGAGAGGGCAGAGAGGCAAGATGAGAAGAGAAGGACAGAGAGAGAAGGGGAGAGAGAACATGAGAAAGAGTGATATATTTGGAGAGAGGGAAAGGGAAGTATGAGTAGGGGAGATGGGAGAGAGAGAAAGGGGTGTGGATAAAAGGGAAAGGACGAAGGGAGAGGGGGGATAAGAAAGGTAGTAGGAGTGGATAGGAGGGAGAGAGGAGAGAGGGAGGGGAGGAGGGAGGGAGAGAGAAACAGAGAGATGGAGAGGAATTAAGGAGGGAGAGGAAGAATGAGAGGGACAGAGAACATGAGAAAGAAAAAGAAAGATATGGAGAGAAAAAGAGGGGAGAGGGAAGTAAGAGAGGAGGATGAGAGAAAGAAAATGAAGGACAGATGGGTAGAAGTCAGAAAGGAGAGATAGGAAGAAAAATAAAATGAGGGAGAGAAAAGTAAGAGAGAAGAAAGAAAGAGAAAGGGAGGGGAGGGATAAGAAAGGTAGAGAGAAACAGAAAAATAGCACTGGGTGGGAGAGAAAGACAGAATAAGAAAGGGAGGGAGAGAGGGACAGCGGAATAAACAGAAAGACAGAAATGAGGAAAAAGAAGGAGCTAGAGAGTAAGGGAAGAGAAGAGAGAGTAAGAAGGAAAGAGAGAAACGAGAGAGAGATAAGAAGAAACATAATGGATAAAGAAACGAAGGGAAGCAACAGCAAGCAGAAAGAGATGGAGAGAGGAGGGGGAGATGGGTTGAGGGTTGAGCGGAGAAAGAGAGAGAGGGTGATTGACAGACCAAAGAGAGAGAGAGAAGAGGAAGAGGAGAGGCAGAGGAAATATAGGGGAAAAAATGAACTGAAAGGCGAAAGACAGGAGGTAGAGAGAGACATAGAAAGAGATGCTGACTTTATTGTGCTGCCATCAGTCACTTTTGCTTTGTGTCCTTGGCTCCGAACGCCCCCTCCCTCTCCTCCTCTCACTCCTCTTCCTCCCTCTCTCTCTTTTTTTCTCTCCTGTGCGTTGAGACAGACAGAGCATCAGGGCCATGTGAGTCCTGTGGGGAACAATATACTGTATCCTGACTGTGAGTGATCCAAAGGAGACGTGATGACAAAAGCACAAAAATGAAGCTACAAAAAGAGACGGACCGTGAGTGGGTAACAACAAAAAAAAAGAATATATGGATTCAGGGATATGTTTAAATGATCACAAAAGCATGAACGGAATCAGATTTATCAGAGCACAGAGCACGATATACAAACAGTCTGCAGTGTTAGCTGCGAGGGAATGACGATTGGCAAATGAAATACAACAAAAGTGCACAAATTTACACGTGTCAGTGCGTTTCAATCGATATTAAACTAACAAACTGACATGGTGAAACGCTAGAGTGTGTGTCTGTGTGTGTTTTCTTCTTAAAAATGCGCATAAACAATACTCAAAATATCAGTGTCTTCCAAAGAACAATTGATTTATTATATGTACCGACCTCAGGCTTTAGAATTTTAAGTTTATCTCATCGCATTTCACTACAGCTTCTAAGTTCACACCATCCAGCGCTGAAAAAGTTTATAATAGCCCAAATAATTTAGACATATTGAGGATTATCGGGGTGAGCTTTGCGCAGAATCGTACTCCTAACCGTAAGAAGGGTTTGAATAGTGGCATGAGAGATCTCTAGATTACTCAAACATGCATGAATAACACATAGAACCTCTTCAGACATGTTTTTTTTGATGAGGGAAGAAGGTAAGACAAGGTAGAAAGCACTGAAAAGTCAATAGTCCAGTGAGGTTCATTTGGTCTTCCGATCATCTATGTTTTTAGCTTCTTATTTTTTTTGTTTTCATACCTGACTGTTTCTTCCTCAGAGTGTTCACGTGATGTTGTTGTGACGTGTCCGGTCAGATGATTTAAACAAGTTTTGACGCTGTCTTCCTACAAGCGGAGGCAGAATGACAGCGCCATCTACAGTCTGACCTCCTCAGGACAGTATCCCAGGTGTGTGAAAGTAGAAAAGCCCCCTCGTCCCGGTTTATAGTGAGCAGTCGAAACGGTCAGGTATGAAAACAAACTCTTGGTCTTAAAAAAGAACCTAATAACATTATAACAACTTTAACGAACCAACTTTAACACAACTACTGAAATTAACACAAATACACTGTTTAAAGAGAGGGTATTATGCGAAATTGACTTTTCAAAGCTTTCTACCTTGTTCCCTCATCAAAAAAAAAAAAAAAACATGTCTGAAGAGGTGTTATGTGTCACCCATGCATGTTTGAGTAATCTAGTGATCTCTCATGCCACTATTCAAACCCTTTTTATGGTTAGGAGTACGATTCTATGCAATGCTCAACCCATAAGCCTACGGTTCCCATGCTCCCACTTGACAATTCTCCATAAATATCCAAAAAAAAGATACAAAACAATCTACTACAACTTCACAAACCTGGTGCGATGTGCAAAAGTTTCATGAGCGAAATGCATGCCGATTATCCCACTAAACATTAGACGTCTTACGGACACGCAGATCACATTTAAATTGCATTTCCAGATAAATAAACATACATATACCTAAATTGGTTACAGATAAAATATCGTGTGCTTAAATAAATAACACCAAATCAATATTTGTCATTTAAAACAATTTAAAAGTAGAAAAGACGTGGACAACGACCTCATTTGGACTAGAATTAGGCCTCATCCGGAGGTCTTGGGGATGTTAATACTGGACGTCCGGACGACAATGGAAAAAAAAACATCATCTGACATCAGAGTTTGCATTTTCAGTGGACTGAGACTGAACTGAGGAGAAAAAACATTTCTTTCACGTTAATTCATGAAACTTTGCAGAACATTCTTTGACGTGCTCCTGAAATCCATCATGAAAGGAAATGGGACTGATGCCCTAGATTTTATACTTTTTCCTCAAGAATCATACACAAATTTTAAAGGTCACTAGGGGTAACTCTTCTACAAAAATGACCCTAAAAAGAAGTCATTTTAATGTTACTTTGCGGAGTGGGATGTTGTGATAGCGCTCTGAAGGAGGGACACTTAATGCAGGGTGACTCAGAGCATCAAAAACAAAAATGAAACTTATTGAACATTTTAATACATCATTGTGTGCAAATATAGCATTTTTGAAACAATATCAGGCAACACAATGATCTATACATGTTATGTGTTAGCAAAATACCCCACAGAATTGTAATACGGCCTCTTAAAACTTGCCACGCCTTAAGTACAAACCTAAATACTCTTTATCTCTGTGCGGAGTCAAGTCCTTTCCAAAGTACACTCTAAAATGGCTCTCAAACACTTTCTCGTTGCCGTGAAGTGGAGAGAAGATACGCCCGCCTTAATAGTTTGGGGTTTAGGCATAGGATGAGTCCCCCGATGCTTCTTTAATCTATTACAGCCACTTCCCAGCGAGCCCCTCCATCGACCCCTCTCCGCACCTACCCCGGCTCCGTCACTCTCCCTCCCCAGCCTTCGGTACCCCCTCCTGGGCTCGCATACTCGGGCTCACCCCCCTGCTACTCCACCGGCAGCAGACACCTGGATGCCCCGCTGCTTTGGAGCTATTGTTTCGTCTATGCTTCTTGATCCTGCTCCTTTCGCACCGCAAGCCTAAAATAACTCATTTCGCCTCCCACTGCAACATTCAGCCCTGCAATCAATAGATTAGCCTCTGGGAGCAAAAGGCAGAGGCGCCCGGGCCATGTTCGATGAGCACAGTGTTGTAAATGCTTTAGAGTGTAATTACTGTTTGTTGGTGCAATCATTAAAACTGCACTTTGAAAGACAATGGGGCCTTTTGGCATTTCACAACAAAAACAACAACAAAGCGTCAAAGCATTGGAAATATACGGCATTTTTGCAGGCACAAAGATGATTTACATGACCAGTTTTCATCCAGATTCATTACATTACATCAAAGACTAATGGGAGAAGTGTCTTGGCCAAGGGCAAAAAAGCAAAACAACAACAATAACAACAACCACTATACCAGTTCTTTGAATGAACAATATGTAGTCTGTGCTCTTACAGGTTTAAAAAGTATCACACTCACTACAGTCACAAACCAAAGCAACCCAAACTTATCTTTCAACTCCGGCCTGGTGGGTGCGTTCTGGATACTGCCTACGGGACTATCTCCACCTCCCTGACTCCTCCTACTGGTTGCAATGTCGTGTCGTAATGTATATACCATATTTTTTGGACTAAAGTTTTTTTTTCAGGGTTTGGGTGGTCCTGCGACTTATACTCAGGTGTGACTTATATATTACTTTTTCACACTGACAGTCCATAGACCATATATGTGAATCATATATGAATCAAAAATGGAAAAAAAAAATCGTTATCCATTTTTTCATTTTGGTTTTAATTGTTTTTTTCATTTTCTTATTTTTGGTTCTATATTGAAAAATGAATGAACAAATGATACACAGATTCTTCTCTATTCATTTGTTTTTATTACTATAACTTCTATAACTCGCCTTTCAAGATGAAATGTTGGTTCTTGGTCTCTGATTTTATAAAATAAATTTCCCCCAAAAAGTGCAACTTATACATATTTTGTTTTTCTTCTTCATTGTGCATTTTTTGGCTGGTGACTTATACTCCGGTGCGACTTATAGTCCGGAAAATACAGTATGTGTTCTTTTAGTTGTTTTTCCTCTATTTTCTTTTTTTGTCTGTAGTAGTTAGTTATAGTTATTATAGTTAGTATAGAGATAGAGTTATGAAATATAGTATGTCACTAGTTTCCTGTTTCAGTTAGTAGTAAATAAATATAGTTATTATATAAATATACTTATTTAGTTTATCTTTACGTTGGATTTTCAGATTGTAATCTCTAGACTCATCTGTTTATTTTATCTTTGTGGGGGGAAATGTGGGACCGTTCTTTTTTTAATCACCGTAAAGCGCTTTGTGTTGCATTTTTTGTATGAAAAGCGCTCTATAAATAAAGTTTGATTGACTGATTTATTCTGAATGTGTGTTTCCAGAGCCTTAACCTGCAGATAGAGACACACACACATTTGTCTCAGTTTCTCAGTTTATGGACAGGCCTCATGTGAAAGCTCAGAACCTTTCCTGTTGCTGTATTTATGAACTGCTGTCAAGATGATGCAATGAGTCATGTGAGGCTGCTTCTGTTTTCTGACATCCTTCCTTTAAACCCGGACTCTCCAATGAGTAGCTTTCCACCCCCTTCCAAGTAGCCCGCTATTTCTGAATCATGCGTACTATGCTGAATATCTAAAATTTGATGAATTAAATCCGTATTTCCATTGTAATTGTCTCATTTTGATGCCTTATAAATGAATAATAGATTATGTTTTATAGACTGTTCACTGTTCTCCATCCAAGGCTTACCGTGGCTCTTAGAAATACTTAGATTTTCGCTAAAATGAGCACCTTCATTTGGCATTTTCATTTTGGAATGGTGTAAGTCGTGGAAGAAAAAGGCTGGAGACCCATGCCAAACCCAACCCTAGACTTTTGCCAAACCCTTTTTAAGACGGCTGCTCACGTACAAATTGAGTTTCTATGCACAGCGCTTCTGCAGGGTCGCATATGCCCCAAAAACTAACTTTAACAATGGATTGTCCCGACGATATCTGGGTTTCCTCTACTAAGAAAAGAGATGTATAAGTAAAAAGAAACAGAGGCGAAGAAGGACTATAGCAACAGGCAGGCGGAATTACAATAGCTTCACTTGTGTTTGTTGGAGCTTGAACAGAGGCTTTAGTTTTATAGTTTTATGTCACAGTTGCCTCTGAGATGTTTCTGTTTTAAAACGTTCAAGCACAAAGTTAACCTATCCCTGGTGAAAAATTAAGACAGTTGTCATGATGATTAACAAAAATACATTACAGAAAAAAGTCCCCAACAAGACATGAAGCTGAGATCCATAAATATGTTTGTTTAACTATAGATAAGGTTTAAAAAGAAGTCCAAAAAATTATCAAAGCAATCCAAGCTGACTTAAAGTGCACTGTGTCACTTACTTAGACGAGTATATTTCTGTATTTGTTTATTTTGTGTTTATTTGTTTCCGGGACAGTGCGTATTAATCACCATTTCAACGTAAATATGCCAGAGTTTGCCTGAGGCCCATTTTTCATCTCTAATCCCTGGACAGATGTTGAGTGTCATTTTACAAGAAGTAAGACTACCGTAACTTAATTACAAAAATAAAATCCTACTTTAAATCTGAATGCCAGCGATACATCTGGTGGAGGGTCTGCCGCCTTCTTGTGTCTATGAACATGTTTTAGTGTTGTAGCTTTGCCTTTCATGTTCCTCAATATGGCATTAAACTTTATCTGTCTCCATGGAGTGAAGCAGGTGACACAACCAAGCCACAATGCAATAAATACACACGCGAAATTTGCATTACAAATATAATGCCAGATTGTGGAACATTTCAGAACAGTTAATAAATCTCGAATAAGGCAAAAAGAAATAATAATATAGATAGTATTCTTTTAAATTAACACTTTGCTTTAAAAACCTTAAATGACTACTGAAAATGATGCACAGAGGCTTGTATTGTTCTGTCATTATCGAGACCAAACCAGGCCAAGTTACACGTCAGATCTGTGGAGTGGCAATCCCACTCACAGTCAGAATATCTGTTTTTCTAGGTATTTTTGAGCTACAAAACCACATCTAATTAAATACTCGACTCTGGGTTCTATCCGAGGGTTACCTGAGCCTTTCTGTGTGGGAGTTTGCATGTTCTCCCTGTGTCTGGATGGGTTTCCTCCGGGCACTCCGGTTTCCCCCATCAACCCAAAACATGCTCGCACCCCTATGAACTGAAATCAAGGACCACGATGTCGCCCGGCTGTGGGATCACCACCCGCAGAGGTTCATAGGGGTCGGGTGCACAGAGGATTAAATACATGTAAGGTAGAGCTGTTTAATGTCATACTGTGGAACATTCCATGCAGTGCAATGACATTTCCATAGAATCAAGAAAGCGATGGACCCACTACTGAAAGGTTACACAGTGCACCTTTGAATAAATCCTGAAAAACGATACACAGCAGGCGTTATTGTTTTGTGTGTCAGCTTTGTCTCTGTTACGAATACCTCCAGACCGGCTCGTGTTCACAGACAGTTATGGAACCATCCGTTGTTTTACCTTTTCAGCCGAGAACAAATGCATTCGTGTCCTGCAGACGAGGGCCTTGATCGCTCCATTCTCTCGCGTTCATCCCTCTTTCACATCCTTCGCCCTCGTTAGCGATTTGTTCATTACGACACGGTGCCGCGGTATCTCATTTGGTCTGAAAGGCTATAACAGCTCCTATTCCCCGCTATGATTCACTGTTCAAACACCCCGTAATGACATTTCCAATGGAGAAATTACACTGCAGTCACTGTCTGGCTTTACTCAAATTAAGTCCTTAATTGATGGCAAGGAAGATGAGGCTGGCTTATTGCCTCGACGCTGCCAATGAGTTTCGACATTGTGGAAGCTGGTATACTTCTCGGAACTGGCAAAGCACACAATCAGTTCTATTTGTTTTGTATGCAAATGTTGTCAAATCCCCTGGTTATGTGCATGGCTTTCCTTAAATGCCACCAAAACATCAATCAGGCTGCGCGCTGCTGCTGTGAAGTGAGAGAAAGTTCTTCTGCTCAGACTGAAAGTGAGTCACAGCTCTATTTTTGGGAGCCAGTGTCGTTGTAAACACGATTTTTTGGAGAGTTTGGAGACTTTGTTTTCAAACTTAAAATCAGTCTCTTAGCCCAATATCTCCAACGCAGCTGCTCCCACTGTCGCTGTCCCTGGTGCTGAAGGAGGAGGTTTGGCAGTGTCCACATACAGTTTGTTTTCTGTGTTGTTTTCACCTTAAATTGGACAAAGCACGCATTGTTTTTACTTTATTGGCTTTTAAACATGCAAACTTTGTTATTTCATTTTTTTAGTTTTCAGTTTTAGAACTTAATGGTCCTATATTATGCTAAATCAAATCTTGTGAGCTTTAAGCCATGTTAGAATGTACTTACCACACACCAAAAACATACCTTGGGTTAGGGGCTAGGGGTTAGGTTTAGTCAGATTTTGTTTATGCACATATGTTTAAGTAGTCTGTTCCACCTTGTGGTAGTGGTAGTTTTCAAGTTAGCAGCCAATTTTTACATTTAGTTCAGAGATTGGCAAATTCATGGCTGAAATCATCCAAAAGATTCTAGTGCATTACCAAGGTGGAACAGTGTATTTTCTGATTGAGGGAAGAGCTAAGCCTAAATATTCACGGTTTGTGAATTAAACATGTGAATTAAACAATTCCAGGTAAGTTTTTTGACAGGGAACCAACACTGTAACTGAGTATGTGCCTTTATTTGTCTATGTTTGGAAAATATGTTAGAAAAATTACCTCCCATTAAAAGTGAATAGATTTGCATTGAACTTAATTTGAGTCCAGAAAGTCTCAAAAAGAATCCAGCGACTCAAAGAGTGCGACTTCTCAGTTTCCAGTCTGATACGTGATAATCTTGGGAAAACTGCAATCTTGTAAACAGGATTAATAAAACATTGTGTACGCAAAATACGACTTTGAGTTTGGGGACTCTGTTTGAAAACTTCAATTCAGCCTCTTAGCCCAATCTCCCGAATGCAGCTGCTCCCCCTGTCGCTGTCCGTGGTGCTGGAGGAACCGATTTAGCAGCGTCTACATACAGTCAGCTTTGTTTATTCATTTCTCCTTAAACTGGACAAATCATGCATTATTTTGGATGTTTTTGGCTGTTAAACATGTTTATGGTCAGTTTGGCGTTTGTATTTCCGATCCAAGATGATTTGTAAAGCTCATTTCGTAAACAAGATATTTTCCAATGAGCTGCACATAACAGCAATACAAACCATTCATTTCTAAAAGTCAGCAGAATGCCTTTCCGTAAAATGAAAAATCAATACATGTGTTAGAAGTTAAAGCTACCATCTGCAAGTTTATATTATCATTATTATTATTATTATTATTATTATTATTAGTAGTAGTAGTAGTAGTAGTAGTAGTAGTAGTAGTAGTAGTAGTAGTAGTAGTAGTAGTAGTAGTAGTAATAATAATAATAATAATAATCTGGTAAATATATAAAAACATAAAATAAAAGGTAACATGGTGATCAAAATGTTATGCTGTAGCCGTTAATACCCCATAAAAATAAAAATAAAAAAATAAAAATACTCTCCAGAAAGTCTACAATGGATATAATTTTATGAACCATTAAGACGTAGTAGAAGTAGCTAGTGTCTGTCTACCAGTAGATGGCAGCTGTGAAACCTGTTCTCATGTGCTCTCTGGTCTTCTTCTATCAGGCAGCAGTAATGTAGAGGACATCTAGTGGTGAAGTGCGAGAATACAAAGGGGTTGGGTCCATCTAAATACAAATAATAGCTTTAAAACAATAGTATAGATTTACTTTGGTGAAAACAAGGGGCATGAACCATGGAAAAATCTACAGCTTTTCAGTAACGGAGCTGTCACACAAGCGTATTCCTGTGTTTGTTTTGAACATTATTTCAGAATACGAAATCCCAATGAATTTAACAACTGTGTCAGAAACTTCCCAGTTTTTTATCTAAAAATCTGGGAAAAGTTTCGAGTAAACAGGATTAATAAAACATTGTGACTCAAACGAAACACAGCTGCGGGTGTGTTTTGGTTGAGGGGATGTTATAATATGCTATAGATGAAAGCACTGGAATTATAAGGCAATTTTTAGACTTGCGTAGAAGCTTTAGGTCGCGTCATTAATTCAGTTTACCCAGTCACACACTACATTATGTACGGAAGGCGGATAAAGTCTTTCCTAAGGAGACAAAAATGACCAATATACAACTTGACCAGCTTTAAAGGGGCTATATTTCTCTATTTTCTGATCTATATTAGAATACTGAAACACTCTGTTCCACTTTGCGATGTAATCTGGTAATATAGGAAGTCTTTCACGGTTTTTAAACTCCACACACCTTCACTAGAATAATTTCTGGAATTTCAGGTCTGTTATTTCCACTCTTTACTGAATAAAATATAAAAAAAAGCAGCTGTTAAAAAAAAACAACAACAACTACCGCTTCACAACATCACAGTAGACGGATAAATGGTAAAGTGTTACTCAAACATGTGTGAATGAGGCAAAACACAACTCCAGGTGTGTTTTTTAAGGAGAAAACAACAGTAGAACAAGGCTAAAAGCTCGAGATGCGTATTGGTAGTTTGGAGTTTAGCCGACAATGAGATTAGTCGTTGGTTTAAATTGCTGTAATAAGCTCAAAGTAAGCAATAGGTCCTTTTTTATCAGAACCAGGAATCAACCTTGCAATATGTTCTCTCAATATGTTCACTCTTTTAATTCTCATTTTATGTTCAAGGTTGCTGTAGCTGCTCTAAAGTGTAATCTATGCTCCTTCGATTCAAGGAGACATTGATTTGTGAAAGCTCTTTGTTCATTAAAGTTCGATTCAGATGAGGAAGAAACAATACAATGTCTCTTATCTCAGTGTTTCTTAAATACAAAAATGTCTTCTCGGGCAATTTAGGACCCAGAAAGACGATTTTTACCATGTTATAATGTTGTTCCGTCATCAAAAACTTGCCTGAAGAGGTTTTGAGATGTCAAATCATGCGTGTTTGAGTAATTTAGCGATATTTCCCCGGTCGTACTCAAGCTTTCCGTACAGTTAGAAGTGCAATTCTGTCCAATCAAAAATACTCCCACATGACATAAATCCATAAATATGCAAAAACATGTGACAAAACTCTGCACAACAACTTGAAAAACCTGATGCGATGTGGAGTAGTTTTGATGATTGTGTTGCGATGGTGCTCTGGAGGGGGAGCGGCTTAGCATGGCGAGGTAAGGGACACTCAGAGCATGAAAAATGAAAATAAAACTCAAAACTAAATAAGTAATGCTAAAAATTAAAAGTTAAAATGTTGTTTCCGGTCAATATAAACAACAAAAGGGAACATGGCGATCTAAAGATGTCATGTGGTAGCGGTTAATAGCCCATAGAAGTAAAATAATACAATAAATATGAGCGGTTAGTCTGTCTACCACTGAATTACTTTGTTTGGATAAATGTTAGGAGTGGGCGATTTTTTTTTAACTCGATATGGATTTGGACATATCGTATATATGGATCTAATGCTTATATTGATTCAACTGTTCCGGTTCCGGTGGCGCGGCACGGCTGCGACACGGGCACAGGGGTATTTCATGTCTTTAAATGTTTATGTGGGGTTGAATGAATGTTAACAGTGGTACACATTGAGCAGTTGTTTAATGGCTACTAAACCGACCGCGAGCGAGCAACCCAGACTGAAGAAAGCAGCCACCGCAGGCCGGCTGCTGGCGCTGCTAGTGCTAGCTAACATGTTGTGCGAGCGCCAGGACTCTAACACCGGAGTTCCCGAGGGGGGTGATCAGTCCTCGCGGGTGTACGAACGGGAACTACTGCTGGCACTCCGAGACAGAGCTGCACCAGGACCGGTCTGCTAGATGACGTCCGGGAGAACTCGTATGCCAACAACGATCCCTGAGGCCGCTGAGAAGGGTGACAAGGGGCGGCATTCGCCGCCGACTTCGCCGTAGGAGTAACAGGCCACCGCTACCATCTATGCTGCTTATCAATGCCCGTTCTTTGGGGAACAAATTAGATGAACTGCGCCTCAACGCCAGAGTCTGCCACGAGTACCGTGAGTCTTGCCTAATTATTGTCTCTGAGACATGGTTTCAAGAAGACTATCCAGTTGAATTGTCTCAGGTGCAAGGCTTCCTAACTGTTCGCAAGGATCGTAACAGTGACTCGGGAAAAAGTAAGGGCGGAGGAATATGTGTTTTTATAAACAAATCTTGGTGCAATAACTACTCAACAAAAGCCACTATTTGCACAATCGGATCTGGAGCTTTTGTGTCTGAGTGTAAGACCTTTTTACTTACCAAGAGACTTTGGAAACATCTTCATTTGTGCAGTATATATTCCTCCAAGTGGAAATGCATCAAAGGCTGCCTCAGCTATTGCAGACTGTGTCCACCAGCAGCTAAGGAATAAACCAGATGCCCCTATCTTCATCTTAGGAGATTTCAATCATTGCACACTTGAATATGTACTCCCTGGTTTTTGCCAGTATGTCAAAGTTGGTACACGGAAAAACAATATTCTTGATAAATGCTATGGGAGTATTAGCAATGCATATGCTGCCAGAATTAAACCGCCACTGTCAAACTCAGACCATAACACGGTGATGTTGATTCCCACATTTAAATCTGCACTTAAAAGGAGCAAACCGGTGACTAGAACTGTCTGTGTTTGGCAGGACAGTAGTATAATGGAACTTAGTGGATGTTTTTGGGCTACAGACTGGGACGTTTTCTATCAGAACAATAGCATAGACAGTATAGCTGACGCAGTGACTGGTTACATTGACTTTTGTGTTAAAACTGTAATTCCCCATAAAAATATAAAGGTATATCCAAACAATAAAGACTACATTACATCAGACATCAAAAAATGCATCAGACGTAAGAAGCAAGCTTTCCGGTGTAAAAACACCTTGGAGCTGAAAGCAATTGACAAAGAACTGAGGGGGTTAATAAGAGAAGGGAGGGAAGAGCATAACAGGCGGGTCAGGGATGCACTTGACACTAGAAATTCCAAAAAACTGTGGGATGTTGTTAGAGACCTAACCAATTTAAAACCCGACAGGAGTGGGCTGCTTGTCCTGAATGAACATGAGAAAGCCAACGAGCTTAACCTTTTTTACAAACGTTTTGAATCTCAGGGCCCTTCAGGACCTCCAGACTGGTCTTCAGTCACAGACTTTAACTCTACCCAAAACAGTCTTGTTATTGACCCAAACGGGGTTACTAAAGCCTTCAAAAGACTGGACACCAAAAAGGCCAGTGGGCCGGATGGGATTTCGCCATTCCTCCTTAAAACATTTGCTGAGGAACTGACCCCAGCATGGACCCCTTTGTTCCAGCTTTCAGCTGACACTGGACTAATTCCGACCATGTGGAAAAAAGCAACTATTATTCCTGTACCAAAAAAACCTTCTCCAAAGGAAAACAATGACTTCAGACCAGTGGCTTTAACATCAGTGACTATGAAAACGTTTGAACGCATTATGGTTGGTTTCTTAAAGAGGGATGTGAAAGATCATCTAGACCCTTACCAATTTGCATATAATGACAACAGAAGCACTGACGACGCTCTCATTACAA
This sequence comes from Odontamblyopus lacepedii, assembly GCA_034769755.1. Lineage (NCBI taxonomy): Eukaryota > Metazoa > Chordata > Actinopteri > Gobiiformes > Gobiidae > Odontamblyopus > Odontamblyopus lacepedii. The sequence goes on from CM068361.1 coordinate 32,748,020, forward strand.
CTTCACACTTAGTTCTAAAGCATTTAGAAGACCCTCTCATATGCTAGGATATTATTATTTATGGACTTCAGTTCAGCATTCAATACTATTTTACCTAATGTTTTAATTACCAAACTGTTGCAGATGGGTGTTAACCACTATATTGCTAACTGGTATCTTGCTTTTCTCACAGATAGACAACAACAAGTTAAAATCAATTCTACACTATCTGACATTCAGGTTCTAAGCACAGGGGCTCCCCAAGGTTGTGTGAGTTCGCCTCTCCTCTTCACACTTTACACAAATGACTGCAAAAGCAAGCAATCAAACAATTATATACTAAAATTTTCTGATGACACAGCTATCCTTAGCTTACTTGATAAAAACACAGACATTGGTGTCTATAAATCGGAAATTGAACAAGTGGTAAAGTGGTGCGAAGAACATAATCTTGTCTTAAATGTTGACAAAACAAAGAAATGATTTTTGATCCAAGATCTGTTGGTGACCACAGTTTTGTTGCAGTTAAGGGTCAGAATATAGAGCAGGTGACATGTTACAAGTATTTGGGAGTTTATTTTGATTCTCAACTCAATTGGAGCAAGCACATAGAATTTGTTTGCTCACGAATCAGTCAGCGCCTGTACTTTTTAAGAAGATTGAGGGTTTACGGAGTGGACAAAAATGTAATGCTTCTTTTTTATCGAGCATGTATTGAGTCTATTATTCGTTATGGGATGTCTACCTGGTTTGGCAATCTATCTGTCAAATTGAAAGCTCAAATTTTAAGCTTGACTAAAGGGCAGGTAAGATAATTGGCATGACCCCCCGTCCCCTTCAGGAGATCTTTCAAGAGACACTAGTGAAACTGGGGAGCAAAATATGTAATGACCCGACTCACATCCTCCACAACCAATTTGAATTAATGCCCTCAGGAAGAAGGTACAGGGTCCCAACCAGCAGGCTAAACAGGTTCAAGCACTCTTTTATTCCCCTTTCGATTTCCTTCCTGAACTTGAAGAAATAATGCTCTACTGTATTACTGTATGGCCATCAGGGACTGTGCAATATTATTTGCACATAGGCTTTGGGGAATATGCAATACTGCTCATAGGTAGGCTCCAGGGAAGGTGCAATATTTTTGAGCACTTACAGTGAACAGGTTTCAGGGAATGTGCAATACTGACTTTTACTGCTAATTATGGGAATGGTGCAATATTATCAAATGTTGAACTGTATGAATTGATGTGTCCACTGTGTGTGTGCTGTTTGTTGTATGTCTATGTGCCAGGAGTACCCCTGTCCCAAGACAAATTTCTCCCAAGGGAGACAATAAAGGCTAATCTAATCTAATATTTACTTCTGATTTCAGCGCTTCTCTTGTTTAGCCCTCCCCTCGTGTCTCATCCAACACGGCGGCGCCACAACAGCCTGTGAACGCCCAAAGTGCCAAAGCTTCGGTCACACAGACCTTTACCACCATTTACCTCCTCACCACAGCGGCACATCCTCTGTCACAGAGAGAACACTCATATTCCACTGAGTTTTGCGCTTTAGTCCGACAGAAGCTGAAGCATCAGGACGACAGAGCTGTTTTATTTTTTATTTTTTTCAGCCTTTATAGTTTATGCAAATGAGTCATGCTGTTTTAAGTTTAGCTCTTGTAAAACGTAAACAAATGTGGCAAAGCTGCAATAAACACGTCACTATTTCAACCGGGCTGATGTGGCTCTGTCGTGGTTCTGGTCTAGATGTTAAGATGTAAAGTTGAGTTTATTTCTGCAGAACATTTGAATGAAGAATCTGCAGTGTTGAACTTGTACAATCGTGTTTGGAAACGTTCAGTTTGATCTGTGCAGTGCATTGTGGGATACCTCAGATCTGTGCAGTGGATTGTGGGATACCTCAGATCTGTGCAGTGGATTGTGGGATACCTCAGATCTGTGCAGTGCATTGTGGGATACCTCAGATCTGTGCAGTGGATTGTGGGATACGTCAGAGCTCCTGACGCTGGGGAGGAACACGGGTCTGTTAAAATAAGGAACCTCCAGAGCTTCAGGCTAACAGAGCTCAGGTTCTGGTATCGTGTGGTTCACAGAGTTAATCAAACATGAGCTTGAGTTGAGTCATTTTATTTTTGAATGAAGAGAAATTGAAAATATGAAATTGTTCCTACATGACTTGCCTCTTTGCACTTCAATAAAAAAAAAACCTTGTGGAATTTGGCAGATTTGTATTAGCAGTAGTTTTTAGGGGGTTATTTTTCCTGTCCAGATATCGAGATCTATATTGTATGTCAAGATATAGTAAAGTATATTTAAATATATTCTTTTCTCCATATCGTCCAGCCCTACTAAATGTTACACTAAATGTTATGTTATTTACACCTAACATGGAATACTGTAGTAGATCGTATGAATAATGGTTTGCTAATATAATAAGAGTTTTAATGCCAAATAAACTGAACTAAAACTTCTACTGAAAGAAAAAAAAAAAAAAAAAAAAGTCTTCGAAGCAAAACACCAGCCTTTGTAGATTTGGGATGAATTTGAATTGTAAAAAACCTGTCTCCACCAAAGGAGATTTTGACTTTTCACAAAATATTCGGTACAATTCACCGCTGATCACACCTGACAGAGCAGAGCGGCGGAGAGGTGAGCGTACGGCGGCCTGCGGGGGACAGTAACGCAAAGTCAACATGAAGAAGCAGAGCGGAGCTGTGGAAGTCTGACCGCCCCGGGGCCCGTCTCACAGGGGACCTCCTGCTGCTAACACTTTGTACGTGTCCGTTTGGAAGAAGAGAGGAAGGGACAGTTGAAAGCATACGTTCAGTGGACTAGAAAGAAGGCAAGATGTTTGAAGTGTTTACAAAAATGAACCCACGAGAACGGAGATGGTTCAAATACTCATACGTATCCTACTGTTATAAGGATGTGGCACTCAGCTGTCGTCTTCTGAACAGGTATTTTTGTTATTTGTTTATTTTTGTTCCTCAATCTTGAATATTATATTGTAAAAATGTGCACTTTCGGATGCCAAGATGTTCGAATTATTTACAAAAATCTACCCAAGAGAAAGGAAATGGTTCAAATATCATAGGTATTTGCACAGAACATTTACAACATCTACTGTTATAACGATGTGGTATCCATTTGTCTTGGATAAGTATTTTTATTTCATTATATGTTGTTGTTCTCAAACCTGAAAAAGCCAGACTTTCTCATGCCAAGATCTGTGAGGTGTTTACAAAAATGCACCCAACAATGTGGTACTCAACTGTAGCCTTGTGAACGGGTATTTTTATTTAACTTGTTTATTTTTGTTCCCCGATCTACGGCAATTAAAACAGCCGTACTTTCTGATGCCAAGATTTTTGAAGTGTTTACAGAAATCTACCCAAGTGAATGGAGATGGTTCAGATACTCTGTTTCGTCAATCATCCGTCTTTCATCACCGAGTTACCTCCAAATACAGGCCCGCAGCCAGACTTCCAAGGGGGGTGGGTCGTTTTTTAAGACAAAAGTGACCTTTTTATACGGGTGCCTTTGCGACCCAGTGATTGTACTATAAGCACATGCTCTATGGCATGTGATGCAATGGGTTCAGGGGCATCCTCACCCAGAATGTTTTTAAGTAAAGAGCCTGTTTTAGCACATATAAAAGTTAAGGCTGTTGCATATGCTGAATATAAATAATTATCATGATTTAAGGGTGTACACAGAGGATAAGGTGATATTTTACCTTGATTAACTATTAGTATAGAATCATTGGGATGACAAAGGTATTGAAATTGAAAACCCTTAATGTCTACAATTTAAAAATTATGGTAAACTCTTCAAGTCTTTGGGAAATTACTAAGAAGTGTACAAAACCCAGAATTTTCACCTATCTATTACATTATCTATTGTAATTATGCATATATTGTTAAATTATTATAAAAATACAACCAATTATATAAAGTTATTTGCTTATAAGAACTGGAATTTATTAAATATGAAACAAATCTTTATTAGCATTTTAGAAATGGTTTACAGTATATCGCATTTACAGCACTCAGCACTATTTTAAAAAAAATATTTTTTGGAAAAAGGTGACCCCAGTCTCGGGGGGGGGGGGCCCTGGCTACGGGCCTGAAATAAGATCAGCTCCGTCACACGACTTAAACGGCTTTACACATGCACTTGTATCTTGCTAAATATGCACTTTAGAATTGTCTATGTGCTCAAATACTTATTGTGTGTGTGTAATCATGTCATTTTGTAACAGGAAAAAACAGTTCTTGAAATGAGTCCGGACAGTCTATATGCAACTTTACTGCCCCATGTTGACCTTTAAAGAGAAAATCTGTTATGAAGATGTGGTACCAAACTGAAGTCTTGTGAATGTGTATTTTTATTATTTGTTTATTTTTGTTCCCCCAATCTACTATCCCAAAAAAGGTTTTTACAAATCTCTACCCAAGAGAATGGAGATGGTTCAGATATTCTTGTATGCATCATTTACTATTATGAAGATGTGGATTTGTTTATTTTTGTTTCCCAATCTACTGTATTAAAACAGATGTACTTTTTGATGCCAAGATTTTTGAAGTGTTTACAAAAATCTATCGAAGAGAATGGGGACAGTTCAAATACTCTCTTTCATCTTTCATCCGTTGGTATCCAGCTGCAGTCTTGTGAATGTTTATTTTTATTATTTGTTCAATTTTGTTCCCCAATCTACTATCCTAAAAAAAGTTTTTTTGCAAAACCCAAGAGAATGGAGATGGTTCAGAAACTCATACGTATCATCTACTGTTTTAACGAGCTGGTACTCAAATGTGCTCTTGTGAACGTGTATTTTTATTGTATTTGTTTATTATTGTTTCCCAATCTACTGTATTAAAACAGTTGTACTTTTTGACGCCAACATATTTGAGGTGTTTACAAAAATCTTCCCAAGAGAATGGAGATTGTTCAAGTATCATCTACCGTTATAACAATGAAAACTATTCCGTGTTCTTGTGAACGGCTATTTTGATTTGTTCATTTTTGTTCCCCAATCCCTCACTTTACTGAAAAAGACATATTTTCTGATGCCAAGATTTTTACCAAGACATTTGACAAATCTACCCAAGAGAATGAAGATTGTTCAAATACTGTTTCATCCATCATCTTTCATCTGTTATGGCGATGTGGCACCCAACCTCAGTCATATAAATGGGGTTTTATTTGTATTTTATTATTGTTTTAAGATGTTCTAAAATCTGTGGATCTAAAATATCACGGATTATACTATTCTAGCAATGTGCCATCAGTTTTGTGTGACTTTGTGAGTCCTTTGTATTTCGATGTTTTCAGGAGACATCTAAACGTGTGGAGATGGGAGATCATTTTTTAAGTGCAATTGTCAATACAAAAAAAAAAAGAAAAGAAACGTTAAATTGAGATTAGATAAAGTAAGATTGGAGTGGGTTAGTACCTTTTTTAACCGACAAATTATCAGGTTGAACATTTGCAGATTTCATATATTATACAGGTTTTCCTTACTATGAAATGGAGCAGGAATTGTCAGAACAACCAGTCCCTTCTACATTCTGTTTGAATCCAGAAGGGACTGAACCAAAGAGCGTGAAAATCCTCCGTCCAAACTCGAGACATTCCAACCACAGCCGTTAATTTGCATTGTGTGTCTAGGACGTTCCTTTTTACCCTGGACAGTCCCAGTCTTGAGCCCTGTGTCCCAGCAAATGTGTCCAAAACCAGTGATTTGTCCCAGTTTTATACAAGAAATGTCCCTTGTATCTCTATTTTTGACCACACTGATCCCTGCCAACAGGAAAGAGAGGCAGAAAGTGTCATTTGTATAGGTAAAATACAGAAAAGCTGCTTAAAAATGACCAAAACATAAAGAAAATGTGACTATACTGACTCATATTAGTGCCAAGTATATTGCAGTTTTCCTTAATTACACACTCATTTCACAATTTTATTATTACCATCCACCACAAACCAGGGATGGCTCAGTTTTTTTTATTTTGAAAATCCTGTCACCCTAAACGTATCCCTCAAATGCAGACCACATCTTCTCTTGAAAATTCAGAAAACATATAAGTTCTTTTGCCTCAGATAAGAAAAAGTGTGGTGTGATTGTTGATTCTGTAAAAATCCCTGCTATTTCTCAGTCCTTTATGCCATGTTTGTTTCTGACTCAAACGGAGCATGCTTCTTTCTGATTGGTTAATCCTCCTGTCAATCACTTCCTCTGAAATCAGGGAGACAGGACACGGCTCCAGATCCGCTCGTGTTTGTCAAGTTTTTTTTCAAATCGTGAGGTTCTGGCCTGTCAGGTAAGAACAGGAATCGTGGTATTGTGTCCACCTCGGCAAGTGTGACATCAATTTATTTGACGACACAAACAAGTCGGTGAATCGCTAACAACGGATATAAAATATGCATTGAAGAATTGTCCCTTTGACTTTATGGAAATGTATTTGACATGGACACAAAACCTCGATTCTCTGATATCTAAAGGAACCAAATCAAATACCGTCGTTTACATATAAAGTGCAGGTTTTCAGCAACCACTGCACAAACAGGAGATCGATGGCACAACCCCGTTTGGTCCAGTTTGACGGCAGGCTGAGATGCATTTTCAGGATTTCACAACAAAGGGACATTTGGCTTCTCATATGTTCCATGGTTTCGTTATTTAAGTCTTCAAGAGCCAAACAAAAAGACAAAACACAAAACAAAACAAAGAAAAAAACAAGACAAACTGTGTAACTTTTCTGGTGGAGGGTTTGTCAAATGTGTTTCTCCATGGAGATGTTATCGCTTTGCCTTGGATGTTTCACAGAATGGGTTAAAATGTTTCCATGGAGACCAAACCAGACCAAGTTGCAGCCAGATCTGTGGAGAGGCGACCTCATTCACAATCAGAAGGCCTGTTTTTCTAGGTATTTTTGAGCTATAAAACCTCCTGTAATGGAATAAATGTAAGGTAGAGCTGTTTAATGTCATACTGTGGAACATTCCAAGCAGAGTAATGACATAATAATTACACATTTTATTTATTAGGTGCCTTTCTGGCCACCCAAGGTCACCTTACAACATAAACAAATTAAATATGATTAAAAAATACAGTTAAAAGCCACAGTTTATGTGAAACAAGCAGTTGAAGAACTCAATGCACCTTTAAGTAGTATATTGATTGTCATTTGTTTGTTCCATGCTACGATATTTGCATACTGCTGTTGTATCCTTGGGCAATACACTTCAATCTCCTGCCTTGTCCTATTGCATTATTGATTCCTTATCAGTGGCAATTTGTGCCGTCCGGTCTCCCGGCGCTAATACAATAATCTGCCTAAGAGGACAAAGAAGAGTGGGTTACTCTCGTTGGTTTCAACTTCGTTTCAAATTGCCAAATTGCGTCTCCTGGTCCCCAATTTCCACCATCCCCAAATTAAGTCTCCCCGGTCCCTTATTGATATATTATTGAATGTTCGTAACCTTGAAGTCTTTAATCTGATCTCTCTGAATCTTTGCTTTAACACAGTCTGATCAGAAAGAACGAGCTTTGTTAGAACTACAACAGGAGATCTAATTTGTGATGTGAAACAAACCAGAGTCCTGCACGGGTCTGATTTTGACAAACCGCACCCGCCCGTACCCGTCATACCTCAACCCGCACCCGACCCGTTTTCCGACAAAATCGAAATAAAATTCTGCACCCGATTATAAATACAACCCGTTATAAATACAGCCCGACACCTGAACCGCACCCAAATGAAAATCAGTCCGAGAGCCAAAAAAGAGCCACAAATTTGCACTCTCCACTCGCTAATTTTCTTTTTAGCTCCTCGGGAGTCATTATGAACTGCAGGACGTCACTTGTGAGGTTTGAAAATGACAGTGGCAGAGATTTGTGGAAATGCGCAGCAAGAACATATGGATTTTACATTTAATCATTTCGTAAAAACAATGGCGTTTTTGCATTTCACTAAAATACAGCCCTGTTTATTGTTCGCACATGATGTTTTGTAAGCCGCAGATTAGACCCGCGCTCTCCTGTGTCCAACCTGATCCAAACCCGCATCCGACACAGCAACATTTTTCATCTGTTTCATTAAAATTTCACCCGTCGGGTATCCGTGGGTTCCTGAACCTGTGCAGGACTCTGAAACAACCCTTCTCAAATTACATTACTGTCACAAGCTAGAGAGCATTAGCCAACAGTTTTTTTTTTAAATCTTTATTTAGTGATTTTTTTTGCTATTTGCTTTAACTCAGATGTGCAGCAAGAGACAGATCGCACTTTGCTATGTAATATCCAAAAGGTAAAAATACAAATGTTGAACCTGGTCATTTCTATCAGTAACTAGACGTATGAACTCAGTGTATTACAACAGAAGTCTGCAATTTACCAATATTAATTAGCTGTTTCCATCTGCTGTTTCCAACATTACTGACCTATAGACTGCTGTGATGTGACCTCTTTGCCATTTGTCAAAGTGCAATTTTAAAAGAACTATCGGAGGTGTGATTTTTCAGACGGAGCTTTCTATGTTTTGTGCTTACTACGATTTTCAGCTAAAACAAATCTACAGCCCGAGGCCTTGAGTCTGTGGAAGTTTACAAAGTACACAAGGCACTCCTTTGCAGTAGCAGCAGCGCCTGGGAGTCTAGTCATCATCAGTCAGAGCATGCTAGCCACTATACACTGTGTGCTATATATATATATACATATACATATATATATATATATATATATATATATATATATATATATATATATATATGTATATGTGTGTACTCTCTACTGTACACAGAAAACCAAGGATCATACCTTACGACGTGTCCAAAGACTTTTTCAATTATACTTATCTGGCATCTTCTTTTACCACGAGGAAACAAAAACAGTCATTCAGCACGTGTGGCCGCTCCGATAAATAACGGCCAAGGTTAACGTGATTCTGCAGATGTGGAGGAGTGTTCTTGAATGCCTCTCTGCCTCAAGTAGCACTGCACGAGATGGTTTGTGTATACAGGGGATTCTTACTATTACTACTTGTATGTCTTAAAGTTCTTTCAGCGACAACAATCCCGTCCTTGGACTAGACCAGGATTAAAGCATGATACGTAAACGTCTAAACTGGGTTCAAACCGGGACAAAACACATCCGACGTTTCACAAGTTACAAAAAGCTATTGGCATTGCACTGGGGGGGGTTCTGCATGCATGTTTATGTGTGTGGAATCCTTCATTCGTCCAGGTAGAATCCATGGAAAAGGGGAAGTTCAATCTGTCAACTGGACAAATGCTTATTTGGGTTGAAAACGTTTCACAGCTCATCCAAGCTGCTTCTTCACTTCTGGTCGGAGACGTTGCTGCACATCTCCACCTAAACGGCACAGGCCCCTGCTTTGAGGATAGTGAGGTACAGATCTTAGCCAGAGAAAATAACTGGTGAGAGGAGAGTTAAAAGGACATCAGACATGGCCAGGTCAGGGGTGTGAAAAAACACCATGGTGTGGAAAAAAACTCATTATGGTCCACACTTAGCACAGATGAATAGGCCGAGCTAACAAACAGAAACTGTAAACAAGTAGGGTGTGTTAGTTTCAGAGTAGTTTCATAGTAGGAAATGTCCACCAGTGTCTAACCAGAACTGAAGAAGCAGATTGAATGAGCTGCGAAACGTTTCCCACCTAAATAAACATTTGTCCAGTTGACAGATTGAATTTCTCCTTCACCATGAACATCTATGGCAGAATGTTCAGCAGTTACAATGGTGACACAATGCCTACATTAGCAATAACTACCAGAATAAGTTTTAAGAAGAAAAATATGTACAAAAATATGCAAAAGTTGTAGGCAGGTGTGGAAAAAAATGCTGTAAACTCTGAATGCCTTCAAAAATGGAAGAGTTAATCATTTATTTTCATCAATCAACAAAATGCAGTGAATGAACAAAAGAGAAATCTAAATGTAATCAGTATTTGGTGTGAGCTTTGCCTTCAGAAGCGCATCAGTTCTTCTAGGTTTACTTGCATCACCAACACAACTTCTGCTGCTTCTTCTTTACGCTGAAGATAGTTCTGAATGACTTTGGCTTTTTCTTTTGTTTGCTCACTTTGCATTTTGTAAATTGATATACACAATCATTATTTATATTTTTGAAAGTATTATTTGTTTACAGCATTTTTTCCACACCTGTTTTTCTACTTTTGCACAGTACTGTATATATTGTATTTAGACAAATTTTCAAGAGAGTGAGATCAACTGTTCATGGTCCGGTTTAGGTGTTTAATTTTCAACAAAAAAGTTGAGTGAAATGTGAAAAACTGTAACTAATGGTAGCTAGATTGTGACTGTAATGTTATTTGCGGGACTTGTATAACAGCGCTCACTTGCTCTACTCCTAACTCAGTCAGTTCCTTCTGGTCAGATTATGAACGTTAATGACAACATCTGCAAAATATCAATAGATCAGTAATACTTGGTGATGTCTAACCTTGTATTTCCATGCTGTAAGAGAAAAAAAATGTAAATACCACGACTGAATGTTCCTGAAAGCCTCGCTGCCTCATGTAGCAGTACACAGCACAGCGGGAGTGGTATTTATGTAAAGGTATCCTGGGATTTTTTGAGTGGATTTACCCATTGTGTGTCATAATCTTGTGTTTTGCAGATAGGACGTGGCGAACCCCCTCAGTGCCTCCCTAGAATCCACAAACTAAAAAAAAAAAAAAAAGAAATAGAAAGTCCTTTGAACCTATTACGCAGCCTGATCCTCTTATCGTAACCAACCTTGTGGAGTTTCTAATTCGAGCTGTGCCAAAATTGTCTGGCGGTGAACACAATGCAGGTGTTTTCTCTTGTATTTCCTGTGGTGTTTTGCTGTTGTCTGAACGGAGGGAAAGGGAGGAGAGCCTTTCAAACACAGCTCTCGGAGGGGGAGTGCTATACCGATCTGAAATCGCACGGAGCGGTGGGCGGGTGGGATTCGGAGGAGAGTGATATACACGAGAATCGCGAAGGCTTCATTGCGCCTTCCAGTTCACGCCTTTGCCGAGAGACGCCTGTTCATTTGTCAGCTCCCTCCTCAGTACATGATAATACAGCCTGTGCAGTCACGGGCCGACCTGGTTCAGCGCGGTGAATACCAATAGGGACTCTCTCTATATGCGCCGTGGCTGCTTCTACAAGGGCTAAGATCAGAGCGTGAGATAAAAGACGCTATGGGGCATCGCCGGGTTGCACATGACATCACGACGTTCTGTAGGCCAATCATATTTAATACAGATGGAGGCAGCTTTATGTTGTAATATGCTATAGCAGTAAGTTTGCCAAAGGATTTCTGAATTATACGAATTGTGTTGAATAACTACTATTTGATTACAGTCAATGCTTCGGGGTGTAAGAATAACTGAAATACGGTGATATCGTATCGTCAAAGGTCTCACAATAATATCGTGGACCATCACAATATATCAAATCACAAGTCTCTTTGCTTAAATGGATAGTTCTGATGCAGAAATAGCTAAAAAAAACTACAGGGAACTACATAGACCATGATCCTTTGCACCGTTTCAGTGCAGACGACATGAAGAAATAACTGTTCTAAGCACTTTTACATTTTTTGGATTAAGTCTTGTGAAGCATTTTTAGAGGAAAAAGTCGCAGATTCACAGTTTTGTGCCTCCACAAAATATTGCAATAAATATGGTACCGTGAGATGTTTATGGTGAAAATATGGTACAGAGAGATTTGGATATCGTTCCATCCCTAATGACAATAAATGTTGCACCAAATGACTGGTCAAAGCATTTATAATGTCAGTCTTGTTATTATGTAGAATCATCATATCGTGAGCTTTCCCACGATATTGGAATAAATATTGTACCGTTAGGTTCATACCATGACGACATTGCATCGTGAGAGTTGGATATCGTAAATTTCACCTTTTACTGCTGCAAATACCTGGTGCCCAACACTGAGCCCTAATAAATGGATAATGGTTTATGTCTTATAAGCACCTAACTGTGCCCCAACTATGGCTCACTGTGGCTCGTATATATGTGTGTGTGTGTGCAGAATCCCTCAGTCGTCTGGGTACAATCCACGGCAAAGGAGAAATTCAATTTGTCAGCAGGACAAACGTTTATTTAGGTCAAAAACATTTCGAAGCTCATCCAAGCTGCTTCTTCATTTTTGGTCAGATGCTGGTGGACACTGCCTGAAACGTTTTCGACCTAAAATTGAAAATTAATTTCTCCTTTGCTCTTATATGTACCCAATTCCTCGAACTGCTAAAATTTGTAGCTCGCATTTTCATTTTGCAAAGGTAGCTCACTGGAGGAAAATAGTTAGAGACCCCAGGGCTTTAGAGTGTTCCTGGGTTTAGTCAAAAAATAGCAAGAGCAAACAGCTTGAAAACCAAACTTGAACAGGACCATGCAGTCATACACAAACAATATCTAGGTAAGTTAAAATTATTTAAATTAAGAACATTTTACTTTATTTTACTTGTCAAGTTCAATCTACTCAAATAATCTACCAATGGTAAAAATGTGTTTTACTTAAATCAAGCAACGTTAGATTTTGTTTCTTATTTTAAGTGCAAAGAGTTGTTTTTCTTATCTTAAGTTTAGCAATTTTCCTAGTTTAACTACAAAAAGTCTTGCATTGGAAAATAATTTGACTTGTCAAGTGGTATTTTCTCAAATCATGATAAAATGTTCTTATTTCATGTCGTCTAACTTGGTTAGATTTGAATTTTCACAGAGTATTTATCACAGGCTCCTGAAAATGTGATGTTTCAATTTTGTCAGTCTCAAAACTTTGTTTTGTCTGTATTTGAGAACGTGTGCATTGTGTCACCATGGTAACCGCTGAACATCCCACCAATAGAGACATGTAGAAAACCCCCAACATGATGTCACAGCAAAGTATCAAATGCAATCTAGACTTTCCACTGTTTTCAAAGAAAATTAACAAATTTCAAACCTTATTTGTCAAGGTTTGGCTCCACAAATTTCCTGTATTAATTTGGTTTCTGAAATTCTTTTCAACTGACAAAAATCACATCTTTGGGGTTGAAGCTATTGTGGAAAAAGTAAAGGAGGTAATTTGCAAACTTTCACTTGCTTAAAATCTTAAATTGGTCTCTCAAAACTGCAATCACATCTCGTAAACAACAATTAGAATGACAATAACAAAGAAGGTGTTCAGACGTACACACGAACAACACACACAAGTCTCAGGACTAAACTGGGTTCAGACCAGGACAAAACACATCCAGTGTATTATGGTTTATTTAAGTGTTTAGGGAAAGTAAGTAATTTTACTTCTTTTTTTTTTCTTTTTACAATGGAAAATAGTATCATCCATATTGACATTAGTGCAATCAAAACAATAAAATAAATAAATAAAGAATAGAAATTGTCCAAAAAGAAGTGAGATGTTGAACATGTGTATTAGAAATTACAAATAGGTATATAATCATATAGATAATGTCATTAAAATCATTATATATGAGAGATTAAAGACAGATGATGGATTCAAGTCGAAAGGTTCCCACACACTACAGGAGAATTACCCGATTTTGGCTGCAATTTGCTTCTCCCCAAGTTCAGGGCAGCGTGACCCAACTTTTTGTATCCATGTGTGATTTTGAAGCCGCTCCGCTCATCGTGTGTGCGTGTCCCTGTCAGATTATAACCACCAAACATCAGCAACGCTACGGTAAGAGCCGAAAAAACAGAGCTTCAGGGGCAGAGGAGCGACGGACACAGAGACGCAAGATACAAACTCGGGACATAGTAAAAATAATTCTTACTTACCTCTCAAAAAGTTGTAAATACTGTATACACTGCAGCATTTCATCCACATTATCCAGAGAAATTGTCCTCAGCAAATAATGACATCCCCAAAACTGCGCTGTTAATCCAGATTGAGGCGTTTTTTGAAAGTAAAAAGTCGATATAGTTCCTCACGTGTGTCTGTTTACATCCACACAGCGCACGGATCGAGGTGAAGCTGCAGATTAGTGATAGTGTCTCTACTTCCTGTGGACTTTTTATCCAATCTTTTATGCTTTAAAAAGTATTGCACCACATTTCACAAATAATAATAATAACACAGTTTGACTTGTATCTAAACTAGAAGTGCAGAGCTCTGATCTTTGAACACTTCAGAGTCTTAAAGTGGTTTTACTGTAGACAGGAAACAGCAACTTTAAACACAACTTTATAGCCTGTTTTACGCAGACATATCCCGCTGAAGTCTTTGTGATCTAAGTCTCATAAGATTCTCCTCGTGTCTGTGGTGTGCGCTTTTTGTTGCACGTTTAAAAATCATTTAAAAAAGACCAAAAGATCCTGTAGTGTGTAGCGGCCTTAACCCTGTTAAACAATGGCAGAACTCCAAGAAAGAAAAGCAGCGTAGGAGCAGCAAGTTTGCATTTACAATTTCACTTGCGACGTTTCTGGTCTTACAAACTAATAATAGTGACAAAGAAGGCACAAGATTTATCGTTTGTGAGGTAATGTTAAATAAAATATTAAAGAAAATGTTGAAGAAACGCATGTGTTTAATGTTCAGTCATGGTTTAAGACAATATATTTAGTCTTGTAGGTATTTCTGTAAGATTTGATTGATTGATTTATTTTATTTGGCCTTTTTTAAGATAAACAATATGACAATAGTGTCATCCTGACCGAAAAGGTAAAGGCAGAAGTAAAGCTTACTTATGATGCCAAACCTAAATTTGATTTTTATACTATTTTTTGAAGTGTGTCAAGTTAGTACATATGGTCATCTAAGCTCTTCCATAAGTCAACTCCACATCTGGTAACACACGTACTTTGGAGAGTGGCTCGAGAGAACAGTTTTTTTTTTTTAATCCATTTGACTTCTCAGGTTGTATTTGAGCTCATTTGTGCAGAATAAGTAGCATCAAACCACAAGGAAAGTCGACGCCATCAGCTGCAAACTATCAATATATTAACTTCCGGCGATGTCAAGCTTAGTATTTTCGCAGCTTAAGCCTAAAAAAACCAAGTCATTACCTTGTTTCCATATATCCACCTCTAAACCAGGACACCCCCACTGCGCCCGGGCCCGGAATCCAGTGGACCACCTGCTCTGGCTGCGCTCAGACTGGTCCTAATCCTTCCAGGGACCCAGAATCTCTTCTCCCCTCTCCACGCTAATGCTACATCCCCGCACATGTTGTTTGCTAAATTACACGGTGCGCGGTCGGCTAAGCAGGCTCCCAATGCCCCCCGGCGGCCCAACGTAACGCGCTCCAGCTCGAGTCGCGTCGCGGGGAAATACCACACACCTCTTTATTGTTGTTTATCAAACGCTACGGCGAACACAGCGGCGACGGGGGCGAGCTATTGTCCATCTATCAAGGGGGTACAGCGCGTTAACAATAAGCATTCATTTACATTATAATTGGGCCCGTTTCATTTCCGTCGCGCTATTACGGGTACGCGAGCCCGGGCCAAAGCACGGCGCGCTCACTGCACCCATGGGTGACAGGAGATGGCGACATTAGGGTGCCGCTGGAAACCAATGATAGGGATAATCTATTTAGGTGCGCGCTGGAGTGGTGGCGGAGGAGGCTGGAGAGGCATTATTCTCACAACGTAACGGTTCATATGTTCTTGTACGTCTTATGTTTCTTCAGCGGTTCAGAGAGACAGAAGCTCTCAAGGACGAAGTGCTGTCGAGTACTGAATGTTAAAGCCGGTCTGTAAAGTTATAAATGCACACAGAAATAATATGAAATGAAAGCGAAAAAAGGTCTTACATTACGCAAAATTCACTCTTGAGAGATTTAAGCCATGTTGTAATGGCGTTACCTCCTCAAAAACACACCTGGAGTTGTGTTTTGTTTCTCTCACACATTTGAGTAAGACTTTATTATCAGTCTGTCGACGTTTCTAAAGCTTAAAATGCCCTGTTCCACCGTTTACCTTTGCTTCAGTAGACGCTGGCAGTTTCACACGGCAAAAAAACCAAAATCTAGCTAAGTTAAGATGACATGAATTTAAAAAAGAAAAAAATGATTTGAGTAAAATTTACAAGTAAAATTACAATGTCTGCCAGTGGAACAAGACTTTTTCTCCTTAAAATATCCTTAAAAGAACATCTTGCTACACTTAAAATAAGAAAAACAACAACTTTTTGCACTTAAAATGAGAAACAAAATTGAATGCTGCTTGAATTAAGAAAAACACTTTTGATATTTTACTCGTCAAGTAGAAGCTACTCAAACAAAGCAAAATCTTATTCATTTCAGCCATTTTATTTTAGCTGGATATTGTTTTTATTCCAGTGCAAATGATTCTAATGAAGGTGAGATGAGTAATCGTCCTTGTGTGTTAATTAATTAATAAGTATTTAATATTGCGTATGCCATTTAAATGAGTTATAAACTTATGAATGTAGCTGCAACAGATTCTATATTAAATTGGAACTGTCAAAGTGTTGGACATGTTTTATGTGGCGTGAAAAGGGGGACATATATTTCTGATCCTTTTCATTCACATTAATGTACATATGAAACGTAATTGTTTCATATTCATCTTTCATGAATAAAACAAATAAAAAATTCAATTCAATTCATCATTTCTGCATTACCACATGGCATCACAAGGTGGTAAAATAAAAATACATATTCAAACACACCCATTCTTGAACATAAACGTCATCAGTCCCATTTAATACAAAAAAAAAAGTCTTCTTCCAGAGTCCAAACTGTGGCCCAGTTCTCAGACAAAGAAATGACTGCAGACATCTGGATAAAAATATTATTCATTGCACAGCCCACAAGTTTATGATAAAAACTCTCAAAGGCAAAAAGAGATGATAAAAAACACAAGGTTATGAAGTGATTTCTGAGTGTTTTTGCACTTTGCGGGTAGTTTTACAGTCCTTTCACAGTCGAGTCACACTTCATCTAATTACAGGAGTTCAGCATTCTGGAGGTCAGTGTGATTTAATACAGACGGGGCGGCGAAAATTAATATAGTTAAAATGCAGATTTCGTTGTAATACAGTGAGTTTTTGGATCGCTGATAGAAATGATTAGCTTCAACATTCCGCTACTGCTTTCTGTCATAGAAATTGTGCTATTTTACAAGTTCATGAGTCTAGTTACTGATAGAAATGATCAGTTTCAACTTTTCTCAATTTACCTTAGTGATATTTCCTAAAGCTGCACTGTGTAACTTTCAGGTGGAGGGTCCTCTTCCTGCTTTCCTTTATTGACTTAGACTTTATGAATCTACAAAGGAAATGACTTGGACACATTGGCTCACGCATCAACATAATATTACAATAACAAAGAGTTAAAAAAAATCAATAAAAATGGGAATAATTTTCTAAATAAGTAGCAATACAAAAATAGCAAGAGTCTGGTGTCAAATAAGACATTATATAAATGTATGAACAACAAGTAACAAGCAATTATCATAATATAAATACAATAAATCACAGTTATTATTGACGTATTCTCTAAACCCCGCCCCCTTTTTCTACACATTTTTATTTACTTCCTGGAAACGAACCAATCAGCACAGCTCTCAGGAACCCTCTTCTCTTCCGAACGTGCGGCATTGTGGGATGAGGTTTTGGTTTTTGTTAACGAAGAGAAACGACGGTCGGCTATGACGCAGCTGCCACGGCAACCACTCCCGAAAAATGTCGACAACTTCAATTTGTTCGAGCCGGTTTGACAAAGATTTTTGACTTTTTTGTTTTATTTAAGGGGCCAATTTTATTTTCTGAGTAATGTTATAATATTATACAGTCGTCCCTCACTATATCACAGTTCACCGTTGGCGGGTTCGCTGTTTCGCAGATTTTTTTTGTCCAATTTTGCATGTTTTTTTTAACACTGTATGAACGTGCATTGTGTTCTGCGTTCTGATTGGCTAAGGGAGAATCCGCGCACTGTTTTCTGCGTAATCGAGGTGGCACGTCCGTAGCCAACAACTACAACTCACTATGTTTTTCACCCCCTGCGCTCCTCAGTTTAGATTGTGGACAGGTTTTACAGCATAAAAAGTTAAAACCTAAAAAAATAAAGCTGACACTACTTCACTGATTTCGCCTATTGTGGGTTATTTTTAGAACGTAACCCCCGCAATAAACGAGGGACCACTGTATACTTAGCTTATACACAGCAGAATATGGGAGGTTAAAATTTCAGGGTAAAATATTTCACACACAAAAGGTGTTATTTTAACTATTTGAAAGGTTAATGGGGGTTCGAGTAGAGTTTATTTGTCAGAATTACAATTCTGACAAGGGGTTGAAGTTAATTCAACCCCTTAGTGTTCATTTAACTTCCTCTAGTGTTAATTCAACTTCCCCTAATGTTAAATCAACTTCTCCCAGTGTTTCTTTTGGCACCTCCCATCACCACTTCAAACTCCTGCACGAAAAGCCCTGTTTGAACCAGTTTTGTACATCATTTCATCTTAAATGAACTAAAATAAAGTGTAAAAACAAAACACTTCTCTGTGTTGTTTAGCTCAATCAGGATAACCCTACAAAGTGTTATCCATTTACTCTCTAAATGTTAATATAAATCTTTAGAGTTAAACAGGAACTTTGGTCTAGTGTGACTTAATTAACATTTCCAAAAATGTTAAATTAACTCTAACTAATTAATTGGACTCATATAAACCTGTGAAAATGTTCAAACTGATTCAGTGAGAGTCCGTTTTAACACTCCACTTTTTGCATTGCACATTGCATAGTTTTGGTTGAGAATGTTCCACAGTACGACATTAAAGTTATCCATTGCGCGCTTTTTCATTTGCAGATGATTTAATTTCTCCATTTCATTGTCTCATTGGCGTCACAAGTTTGTCTCCATGGAGATAGATGAGCTTAATGCCATGCTGTGGAACATTTCTGCCAAATAATAACATCCCATGGGAGCAAAAAACTGCCCCTTCATGAGCAAAATTAGACATTGCACCTTTAAGAAAATACAGTTAATAGGAAAAATGGCTCATATCCCCGTCTCAGACTCTGCCACCATCACAGTCTGTAATCTGAAAACCAAAAACACACTTTCACACACTCCATAACGCCACAATCACTCCGGGCGGCGTGATAGACACGGCTGCCAGTCTGCCCCAACAGTCTCGCTAATCACCTCTTGCCACAGACTCACGCTAGCACACTCATTCATGTAAGGAGGGTGAGGAATCTTGCCCAAGGACACAACAGCAGTAGGCAGCGTCTGTGAATCAGCAGTCTTCCAGTTTATGGCCAATTAGCGCCAACTGAGGAGCTCCAAATGTGAGAATTTCAAGACGATATCAAAACGGCCGGGTTCACATGACATCGTAACACTGTAGTTTACACTGAGCTGGAGACGGGCCACAGTTCTAACGTGGAATCTGCTGTTTAACTCTCAGACGGCAGATTTGCTGACCTGGTTTACGGTTAATATCTTTGTAATTACCGGGTCTATCCTCATGAATTAGAAAAGTTCAGGTTTTTTTCCCCCCCGTCAGTCTGCCAGTTTGTTTTTTCACAGTAGCTTCAGAAAGTGATGTCATTATTCAACCCCAAACTTTTCAGCCGTTAGATAAACACCGGAAGTTTGTGGATCACTAATTATTAATAAAGTTCAACATTTGTAATTCATAAATGTGGATATTTCTTCCAAAAACAGTGAATCTCTCACAGAGTTACACAGTCCCCTGCCGTCCATCTGAGATTATGACTAGGGCCCGGCCGATATATCGGTTGGCCGAGATTATCAGATGAAATGGGCACTTGGAGACACCGGCTATTGGCCTAAACTGAAAAAAAAAACAAAAAAAAAACAAGGCAAGTTAAAATGACTTAAATGAAGAAATTTTTTTTAAATTTTATTTATTTGTTTATTTGGGTGGGACGATGCATATTCATGAACATACAATTTGTATGAAATCACACATATTGATGTAAATACGCCGGATTTAGCACAGGTGCTAATTTCCGTCCGTAGTCCCATATATAAAATACACATAAAATAGACATTTGACAGACTCGACAAATACAACTAACAATATGCATAATCCACAGTATAATACAGTACAATAAACATGGCCATCATGACCTAAGGTGCTGTTAAAGGTGCTTCTTATAGAGTGCATTATAAGGTGCCTACAGTATTAAAGTACTATTTTTAAAGTGCTAGTGTCTATGCATGTGTGTGTTTGTGTGTGTGTGTGTTTGTATGTGTGTGTGTGTGTGTGTATGTATGTGTTTGTATGTGTGTGTTTGTATGTGTGTGTGTGTAGTGGTGTCTAAAGATGGTTAAAATGTTGATGCTGTTCAACCATCTCTTAAGGTGTGTTTTAAACGATGCAAAGGTTGGGCTGGTCCTGACTGAGACAGGTGAGGTGTTCCAGCTGCTGCAGCCTGTGATACAGAGAACATTTTGAGCGAAGGTGGTTTTTCGAAATTGTATCTCACAATCTAGGCGGCACGGTGGCTGAGTGGCAACACTCAGGCCTCACAGCAAGAAGGTTGTGGGTTCGCCCGGGCCTTTCTGTGTGGAGTTTGCATGTTCTCCCCGTGTCTGGATGGGTTTCCTCCGGGTACTCCGGTTTCCCCCATCAACCCAAAACATGCCCGCACCCCTATGAACTAACATCAAGGACCATGTTGTCCACCCTCCTGTGGGCTCACCACCTGCAGAGGGGTTCATAGGGGGGGTCAGGTGCTATGAGTATTGGGCAGCAAGCTGCCCCCGCGACCCAGCCGGATTAAGCGGGAGATGATGGATGGATGGATATCTCACAATCTCCTCTAGAGGCTGATCTGGTGCTAGACACACTTTTCCTTTTTATGTATTTTTTCAAGGGTGGTGGGGCCAGTTCGTGCAGGGACCTAAAAATGATACAGCAGTTTTTAAATATTTTAAAATTATCAAAACTTAAAAGATTATACTTTCCGAGGATTGCACAGTGGTGAAATGATTGTGGCTTCTTTTATGGCTTTTTTATAAAGCTGTTCAATTGGTTTTAGTGTAGTGGTGCTGGCAAACGACCATGTTGTGAAGCAGTATTCTATATGGGACAGTATCATGCAGTGGAGGTAAGATCTGGCCGCCTCTGTTGTGATAAAAGGGCGGATTTGTTTGAAGTTTTGTAAGTTGAATTTGACTATATTGGATACTTTTTTATTTGTTTTTTGAATGTCAGGTTGGAGTCTAACACTACTACAAGGTATGTAAACTGTGCCACCAATTCCACTTCATCTCCCTCCAGAAAAACAAAGGACCTGCTTCTCGGTTTTGGTCGTTTTGTAAATATCATGCAGACAGTTTTTTTTTTTTTATTGAGCATAAGACAATTTTGTTTTAGCCAGTTGTCTATCTTGTTTAATGCATTTGTGAGGTCTGTGGCTATTTTCTCCTCTTTTCCCTGCGTGTAGATCACCACATCATCTGCATACATTTGCATATTAAGTTGGGGGCACACATCCGGGAGGTCGTTTATGTAAAGAGAGAATAATAAGGGGGCAAGAGTAGATCCCTGAGGCAGGCCGATATTACTATTAAGATAAGGAGATGTGACACCGTCTATGGAAACACACTGCTTTCTATTTGATAGGTCGGATTGAAACCAAAGTATAGCGTCTGCGGAAAAGTTAAAGTATGTGAGCTTAGCTAAAAGAACCTGATGGTTGGCGGTGTCAAATGCTTTTTTAAGGTCTAAGAACACAGATCCTACACATGAATTGTTATCTAGTAGATGTTTAATGTTTTCTACAAAGAAACAATTTGCTGTCTCAGTGCTATGGTTAGCCCAGAACCCGAACTGCATCTGATGCAGTGGGGTATGGCCATTGTTGAGATGTTCGATTAGTTGGCTTGCTATCCATTTTTCGGCTACTTTGGATGCTATAGGCAGAATGCTAATTGGCCGATAGTTGGCTACCTGTGTTTTGGACCCAGATTTATAGATGGGAGTTACGGTGGCCTCTTTCCAGGACAATGGAAATGTTTTTTTGACTGATGGACTGATTTATCATAAGTGTGTTGGGTTTTACCAAGGCATTTGAATGGGTTTTTAAAAAGTTAGTGTCAATACCGTTAACATCTCTAGCCTTCGAGGTTTTGAGGGCTGCAATGATTTTCGTTACTGCTGACTCATTTATTTCTTGCAGCTGAAAAACAGGCTGATCCTCGTTTAATGGTTGATAGCGGGTGGTGGGGACAGTGAAAAGACGTGAGATTTCGGATATACTGTCTACAAAGTAATTACTGAAGATGTTTGCCACTGTCATGGGATCCTTTATTGAGGTGTTATTTATAACTAGTTCGAAGGTTCTTTTCTCATCTTTTTTTTCTTTACTTAGTAGTTTGTTTAGAGTTTGCCATGTTTTTTGTCCATTGCCTTTTGCATTCTCTATTAGGGAGACGAAAAACTTTGCTTTGGCTTACTTTATTTGAGCAGATTCAACTTGACAAGTGAAATGATCTGCCATTGGAATAATGCCACCATTTTACTTGTCAAGTGAAATTTACTCAAATCATAGCAAAACTTTCTTAATTCAAGTCATCTTAACTTGACTAGATTTTGTTTTTTGCAGTATAAATCTTGCTGATAAGGGCCAATATTCCACATGGGCATGTTTTACCTCGTTATAAATCTTAGATTCTCTATATTATGTCCACTTAATCCAATTTACAGACAGATAAATGTCCTGATATGTGGCTCCGCCTCAGGATTTATCTGTAGAGTCATTTGTCTGTGTCTGTGATGTCGTACGAACGCATCCCCACATGTGTTTGTTTAGAGCCACAGCCACAGATCCATGTCCATAACACTGAGA
Organism: Odontamblyopus lacepedii; assembly: GCA_034769755.1. Lineage (NCBI taxonomy): Eukaryota > Metazoa > Chordata > Actinopteri > Gobiiformes > Gobiidae > Odontamblyopus > Odontamblyopus lacepedii. The sequence continues at coordinate 32,770,846 of CM068361.1, forward strand.
TTATAATATTTTTATGGACGACTGTCTTGGGTCAGGATTAAAGGACAGTTCTTAGTGCAGACTTGTGATCTGAGAGGAGCCTGTGTGAGTGTTGGAAATGTGTCGTTTTGAAGCGCGTTTTGGTTCTTTCTCATTGGTTAGCGATTAGCTGCTGTAGCTCACACACTTAAACAGGCTGTTTTCTCTTCTATTGGCCTATTGTAAAGTGACTATAGTGGCTGTAAACATGTTTCTGGACACGCATTGATATGTAAATGAGCTGTAAATAGAGGCATGCATTATCAGCATTTACGCATATAATTAATTACTGCGGCGCACACACATTTACTGCTAAAGGCTGATAGCGGTAAGTGACTTTCTTTACTGGCTAGAATGTCATTAAAAAAATGCCATTAGGCTGAACTACTGTCTTTAAACATGACGTAAAGAGGCAGAATAACAATAAATGTCGCCTAAACAAACCCCATTTAAAATCCAATATAGCAAGTTTTATACTCAAATGAAGATTTACAGTGAATTTTTACATCACTAAAAAATCGGCTTTTATATCGGCAATCGGCAGCTCCAACCCCCGTTTTATCGGTATCATATCGGCCGCAAAAAACAAAAACAAAAAACATATTGCATGGGCCCTAATTATGACATTCAACATCAACATTCTCTGCAGAGTGATGCTAACAAGAGGCACTGCTTTGTCTGAAACTCTATTACTCGGTTTGGACTTTACACATTCTGGCCATAAAGAACTGAATTAGCTGCAACAGATGAGCTGAGCTGAGCTGTTAAACAAGTCTCAAATAAGTTATCTAAGGCTTGTATTGATGGCAGTCTCTCCATTCCATCATTTTAAATTATTTTTTATATTTTTTTCAGCTTTTTTGTATTATTATTATTATTATTATTATTATTATTATTATTATTATTATTATTATTATTATTATTATTATTATTATTATTATTATTCATTTATTTTTATGAGTTTTCACACAATCCTTAATTTTATTATTTTATTATTTTATTTTTTTTTGGCAGTGTTTGTTAACGTGCACATTGTGTCACGCCGGTACCTGTTGAACATTCCACCCTAGACATACATGCAGACCCCCCCAGCATAATGTCCCACCAACGTATCAATTAAAAGCGTCTCTAAAGTCATAATTCTCCATTGCCAACGCTGAACAAACATCATCGCCGAACAAACATCATCAAACTCCACAATGACGGTGAAATGATGTGAAATAATGACGAGCCGGCGTTTGGGTGATTCGCACGTTTGCCAAAGTGGGACCCGTGCCATGGCCGCGCTCGTTTATGACACGATTCACAGGATCCGGGTCAGAGGAGGACGGGGCAGCTGGACGCCGTTTGGGAGCGGTTCAGTCCGAGGGCTGTACTCAGGATTTTATGGCCGACTTCACAGTAATTGAGTCCGACACTTTGGATCATAAGGAAAATGGTTTCTTAGAGGCGTCTGTTTTAACACAGCAGATACTTGGTCGCTGCTGTTTACTAGTGCAGGCTGTCGTTGTGCTCTCGGGCAAGACACTGCACCCACCTGACAACTCTACAGCTTCTAAAATTCAATGTAAATGTAAAGTCTGAAAAGGCCTGTACTTGATTTTGTTTGTACATATTTGAGCAAAACGTGTCTTGCCCCTGTATATTTATATTGCAGAATCAGCTGTGTTCTGTCTGCGTTTAATCATAAAGCGTTGTTTTGTCTGAGAACCAGGAAGTGTGTGGTTCGCATGCTATTCGCTGTCCACATTGCTGGTCTCTGACAGTTGTAAAAAGCACTTATAAACTCATCACGGCGAATAATTAAGATGCTCAGAATGAATAAAGTAAATGAGGAATAACTTATAGAAGATAAGTTGTTTCGTCAGATTTTGAATTTTAAATGTCATTGAATTTCTCACTTTGGATTGTTTAACTATGAAAAAACATGCTTGAATTATTTTTATTCTCAATGTCAGTTAATGAAATTGTGTGTGTAAAGGGTACATTTTCGAATTGTTTTGAATTCAATATGAAAAAAAAAATTGAAATATTCATCGCAAATATTTTCAAGCCCTTAAATTCAACAGTGGAAAATTTGCAGTGAAAAAACTTGCAGTAAAGATCCAAGATGCCAAGGCCTAAGCAATCGATCCAAAGTGATTCAATCTAATTTAGTAACAAGCAGGAAATGGTGCCGTGAAGAGATCTGATTGGTCAGATTAGGCTGTGTCCCATTACTCTGTCTTACCCCGTCGTCTTACCCCTACCCTTTGGTTTTGCGTGTTCATGTGAGGGCGAGGGGTGTCTCAAGTCTAATTTTGATTAAGGATTAGAGCCGTGACCTAGGGCTACATATCCCTTGAAACAAAGGAAGCTCCCGACCGGATTTGAAACGACGGGGTACGTCCACAAGCTCAGGCACATTGGGATCAGGACGGCAGCATCACCTCGACCGGCCAAGCAATCTCATAAATGTATTTTCAGAAGTTGTACTGGTCGATTAACAGTTTAACATGATTTACAATTATGACGCTCATGTTCTACGTTACTTTTAGTGAACTGTTGTTGCGGTTTTAATTGTAGTAATGTCTCTTTAGTCAACGTTATCGTTGTCACGGAGCTTTCGTGTTTAAACAAAAGCGAGTTATTATAAGAGCCCAGGCGACCGACGTCATGATCTGAGAGGACGGCATCTTCATTTGTTTGACGTTCTAGGCGTGGCAGCCAGGTAACGGGAAGGGGATGGTGACGCAAACGGTAATCGAGGGGTGTCCCATTTCTTAGGGGAACATTCGTACCCCTAACCCTCTCAGCTCGGTATCAAGGGGCAAGACAAAGACGTAAATAAAGGGGTAGGAGAAGGGGTAAGACTGAGTAATGGGACGCAGCTTTAGCCTCATCAAAACGTTGTCTCTTTTATTTCTTAAGTATAAACCCCGCCCACAGGTGAGAACAGCCAATAGGAATCAGCCTCAGTCCCCCTCACTCTCTTATCGATTGCTTCTGCCTCGGCATCTTGGATCTTTGCTGTGAACATTTTCACAGCGAATTTTGCACCCTGAATTTTACTGTGAATTTGGAACATATTGAAATAGTATAATTACAATTTCAGTAACTAAAATTCAGAATAAAAATAATTCAGAGTTTAAAAATTCTAAGACAAAAATTCAGTGGGATTTAAACTTCAAATCTAACAGAATAAATTATCTTCCATATTTGGACTACTGCAAACCATTTAAAATGACCTAGTTCTGTTTTTCACATTTTAAAACACAAAAATTCAGGTACGGCGGCTTTAATTATCACTACTGTTTTCTAGTAGATGCTTCAAATAATGGACACTAGGATCATATGTTTTAGAGAGGAGAGCAAGACCACAACATGGTTATAATCTCATCAAAAAGGAAATTTAACTTCAAAATTGCCAGAAGAAAACACCCCAACCCTGGCTGTCCCCGTCTGTTCGACTGACCCAAAGTAATCCACAAAATGTCTTGTTCCGGGCCTTCTCCATGGCAGCCCACGCCCTCTGTGGTGTTATTCTAGGTTATACGTGTGTGAGTGGCATGTAGCGCCCCCCCTTCCACATCCACGCACACAACGGGGAATCAATTACCCCAGTCCGCTGCATATTTTGTGGGATCAAAGCCTTCAGCACCTCCCTGCTCTGGCGCTGTCAGGGCGAGGGCTAAAAAGGAACCAGGTTAACGAAAAAACTCTAACCAAACGTATGGCAGACTTTTTACACACTGGAGAAAAGAAATACCGAAATTGAAATTGCTTCTGTTACTATTTTTATATTTTTGGACTGGGCTCATTGACTTGTTTTCAGATATTCTTTTAATTACTGCACTTCATCATAATCCAGACAAAACCATAGCGAAAATCGATTATTTTGCATTTCTAATTGCCTTTTTGAAATAGTTTTAAAAGAGTTTTTTCTGTGGAATAAATGATACCTGCTTTTGTTATTGGTTTGCGTTGAATGTTACACAGTATGGCATTTGATTGATTTATTTAAAATTCATTAAATTGCAAATACCTACATCAGTAAGTCAAAGATGCTCTACCTGATTTTTACCGTCTTAAAACGTGAAAGTCAGAACTATCCATCCATTTCCTCTTATCCAGGGCTGGGTCGTGGGGACAGCAGTCTAAGCAGGGACTCCCAGACTTCCCTCACCCCAGACACTTCCTCCAGCTTCTCTGGAGGGACCCCAAGGTGTTCCCAGGCCAGCCAAGAGACACAGTCCCTCCCGCATGTCCTGTGTTGAATATATATTTTAAAAACGTTAAAAAATGTTATTCTTAATGTAATTTGTTTGGTGTTACACAGGTAAATTTGGAGACTGATAAACGATAATAGTCAGATTGAATTCAACAATAAGTTAATGTTTAAAATCCTGTTTCACACCTGTATTTGTTATTTTAAAACAGAAAAGGAATCATTTTCTTTCAGCTGTAGCACCAGATATTTTTATCCATAGATGGCGCTGGTGCTCGAAAAAGAGATGCTATTTTTTAACTAATTTCAAAAGAACTTGTTACATTTTAATATATTAGATGTTAGGACTTGTTTACATGTTGCCTAGACAACGCGAGCTGTAACAGAAATGATTAGAAATGATTTGACACCGGCAGCACCTTTTTTTGCAGTAAAACCTTTGAAACTGTTACCGCTCGCTTGGAGTTGTAACTGAATCCACAACATCCTGGGTCCTTCCTGGGTCCTTCCTCCGGTGGGACATGCTCGGAACAGCTCACGAGGGAGGCGTCCATGGAGGAGCAGCGACTCTACTCTGAGCTCCTCCCGTGTGGCTGAGCTCCTCACCCTATATCTAAGGGAGCACCCAGCAACTCTGCAAACTCATTTCCACCACTTGCATCCGCAATCTCGTCCTTTCGGTCATTACCAAGCCTCAAGTTCATTTTAAACAGTTTGCAGTGGTCCAAAGTTTTTCCTCACTAACCTTGTGTATTCTGAGCATGCATTCTGAGAATTGTAATATATTTATTGGGTTTATTTTCAGCAGGGACAGTGTACATAAATCCACATTTCTACAAATGTACCAGAATTATCCAAAAAGGCTATTTTTCATCTGTACTCGCTGGACAGACCCTAAAAACACAACTATAAGGATTGCACAAAACAGTGCAACTGTACATAACACTTCAATTAAAGGGAATTATTCACCACGATGACTTTTGTAAGTGCCATAATAGTAATGCTAACAATAACTAGCATGTTAAGTGCACACATCCTGATTCTCGGACAGTAAATCACATTTTAATTAGATTCACAGTACACAGTGGACTTATTTTGACCTCAAGCTCCTTTTACAAAATATCTGATCTGGGGACAGAGTTTGTTCAAATAAATTAGGGAAAAAAGCAAACTTAAGATACAGGATTTTAATATACCATAATATCAATGAAATACCAAAGAAAAAAGAAAAATACGAGACGAGACAAATGTGAAAATGTCATCTAGATTAAAGCTGTGTTCACAGTCCTGGTCCTGGTCCTGGTTTGATCCTGGTTTAGTCCTGATATAACCTTGGTTTTGGTCCTGTACTAGTCCTGGTTCAGTCCTGATGTAGCCTTGGTTTTGATCCTGTACTAGTCCTGGTTTAGTCCTGATATAACCTTGGTTTTGGTCCTGTACTAGTCCTGGTTTAGTCCTGATGTAACCTTGGTTTTGGCCCTGTACTAGTCCTGGTTTAGTCCTGATGTAGCCTTGGTTTTGGTCCTGTTCTAGTCCTGGTTTAATCCTGATGTAGTCTTGGTTTTGGTCCTGTTCTAGTCCTGGTTTAATCCTGATGTAGCCTTGGTTTTTGTCCTGTACTAGTCCCGGTTTAGTCCTGATGTAGCCTTGGTTTTGGTCCTGTACTAGTCCTGGTTTAGTCCTGATGTAGCCTTGGTTTTGGTCCTGTCCTAGTCCTGGTTTAGTCCTGATGTAGCCTTGGTTTTGGTCCTGTACTAGTCCTGGTTTAGTCCTGATGTAGCCTTGGTTTTGGTCCTGTACTAGTCCTGGTTTAGTCCTGATGTAGCCTTGGTTTTGGTCCTGTACTAGTCCTGGTTTAGTCCTGATGTAGCCTTGGTTTTGGTCCTGTACTAGTCCTGGTTTAGTCCTGGCCTTGTTCACATTTACTTTGTCAGTGTAAGTGGTCTAAGCTCCTAAAATGCACCATTCAAGACAATTTAACTGGCCCTAGATCTTCAGTTGAGTTTTTTGCAGTGCACAATCTTGCATCAGAAAAGAAATTACCCACAAAGCACGGAGGAAGGTATTATTTCTATTGCAATCAGATGAAATGTAGTCCCCTGCACAGACACATGTATCACTGACTCTGAGGACTGGTGTCGATGAATACAGATGTAAAAGGAAAGATCTGATGAGAGGCGCTTTTAATCTCTTCCCATTCAACCCGGCTGCAGACTCTTGAACGCCGTTTAGCCTCGCTCTTATTTATGTACTTTCTACAACGTATTTACATTTGCTCCATCTCGGAAGTCAGTTTATAGTGCGCGTTGATGCTTACAGAACTAAGCAGGTCCCATTTACGAGTGACGTATATTTTTTTGAAAAACGCTGTGGTTCATTATTTAAATCATCAACACAATATTGCAGAGCCTGGGACAACATGGATAGGCATTGGGTAGTGCGGTCTATCCTTCTGTTCTCACCCCAAGCTGAACTCTCGCTCTGAAATCACGTGTGAGTTCGTCGTAGCAGGAAGAGATACTCCAGCGGCGGCGAGCGGCTAGAAACGCCAGAAGCAACAAGTGAGGATCGACTACCGACTGTGAAGAAGAGAAACTGACAGTTGTTGAAAGAAAATAGTTCAGGAATGTATTTTTTAGTGTTTTTCAAAAAATATAATTCACTCGTAAATAAATGGGATTAGAAACAACATCGGCGATCGAGTCTTTTGGGCTTTCACATACGCAGTGGGAAATCAATAACGGTAATGCGAAGGCTGCTTATAAAGTTGTTTTCTAAAGTTTCCAGACACTAATGAGTGAACCAGGCACAGCGTTTTGTTTGTTAGACTCGTGGCTGTTGTCAGATGGGTTAGAAACATAGACGTATATATGAGCGTGACGTCACCCGTAACGTTCAGTGTCGCTCAAACGCGATGTTCACGGTTACAGGAGTGAATCTGGAGCCAGGTTCTATGTTACGAATAGCATATTTTGACTGACAAAATAGCAGGAAAAGAAAAAAAAAATCAAGATCATGTAGAGTGGGTTCATATGAACATTTTAAGACCAAAATGCAGCAGTTACAGAGAGAGAGACGATAAGATCTCAATGTAAGTCAATGGGAAAAAGGGACAGAAGGAGCCGGAAGAGCCTCCTGGATCATTTCCTATTTGGCACGAGACGGCTAACGGGTTAGCTTTGTCCACTCATATATACGGTCTATTGTTAGAAAGTGGTGTTAAGCTTCTTCACTGTGCAAATTGGCGTTTTACATGGAAGTTAAGAACTTGCCCAATTCACTACGTTAGCCACTCACTGCCACAGCGAGATCTCTGCCTAGACAACACTGATCTGTGCCGTTTTTTGGCTTCTGACAGTATTCGACCTCCTCTAGCAATGGACTTTAGCTTCAAACGTGCCGGAGTTCCCCTTTAATTAATTACACTGCTTTATTTGCACAAACCTATTCACTTCTGGAATACAGGAGAGATTAACTTTTTGACCTTGCAGTCTTCTTCCAATGTTTTCAAATCAAAAGTACACATGGAGTCTAGTTTTAGTTTTTTACACTCTCTCCACCCGCTGATGTTACGAGGCGGTTATCTCCCTCTCCAGGAAGCATTATTCTGTGTTATAAAGTCTGTTCACCTGCACTGGAGTGTCTCTGATCATCCCCACTGTCAATTTGTCATCACTACAAAGCAGGCTTCACTAATACAGCCATTTGTTTGAACCTAATTCGCTCACAGCTACTTGAAACTGTTTACCCCGAGAAAAGAACACAGAAAGAATTGACAACGCTTTTACTGCGGTATCAAATTACTCAAAACTCAGCCCGTCTAATGGATCCAAATAAGGAAACTGCAATTGAACATCCATTCATCTCAATATGGTAGTATTTGCCAAGCTATTCTTACTACTACAATAACAACGGCTCCATTTGTTATGGGTAAAGTCAAGCAAAAATACATATATTTGTACAGCAGTGGGTAGAAAAGTCAAAAAAATGTACTGAAGTAAGAGTAATGTTATTTCAAAATAATATTACTGAAGTAGAAATACAAAGTAGTGGTCCAAGTAGTGAAAAAAATCCATCCATCCACCCATTTTCTTCCACTTATCCCCCTCCCCAGACACTTCGTTCAGCTAAAGAGTCCAGCTGAGAGTAAAAACGTACAAAAGGGAAATTTGAATTTGAAGGTATAAAGCACAAAAGCTGGTATTTTTCAGGATATACAAACAAATGAGAGAAGAGAACTACATTATATTTGAAGGAGTGATGCAAGAAACACACTTTTACTCAAGTAAGAGTTAGGTTAGGTTAGGTTAGGTCGCTTTATTCGCACCCGTAGGTAAATTTGTTTTGCAGATTTGAGAGGCTCTACACAATAAACACAAATAAAAACACAATTACAAATAAAGTGTTACAGAGCTCCAGTGCAGAATGGTTTTGTTCCATGAATAAAAACCATAAAAAAATCACAATAAATATTAACCATATCAAAAACATGATAGAGAAATGCAGTAGATTACCGTCTATTCATAAATGCGATGGCGATTTGCTCTCAATCTTGGGACTAAAAGACTGAAAGCTCTGAATCGAGAGGATGTTTCATGTCATTTAGAATATTCTGGGACATCCGCTGTAACTGTTCTGAGCACAGGAAGTCCAGGCTGTTCTGAGGATGGACAATCACCTTAAACTCGCCCATTTATCCAACTGATTCAGGGAGTTCTTGCTTTTACCAGAGATGCTCCCAAACCATGAGACCAGTGAAAAACTAAAAATTGATTCCATAAATGTTTTGTAGAACAGTGTCATCATGGTTCTATCTACACGGTAAAAGGACAGTTTCCTCAGACAATGAAGGTGCTGGTGCCTCTTTTACACACAGCAATACAATGATCATCAAAGCTCAATTCAGAATCAATGAGTGCTCCAAGATACTTATAAGAGTCGACACACTCAACTGACTGCTCCTTTATATAGGTTACGTCATTCTGAGGAGCACTTTTCCCAAAGTCAATAATCATATCCTTCGTTTTGGATACATTAAGGTGTAGAGTACTGTTACTTCAGTTTAAAAAATATAAATGAATAACTACTCAAGCAGGAGTCAAAAGTATGGTGTTAGAAAAGAACTCTGTAAAGTATAAATCCTTAAAAATGTTGCTCGAGTGAGTCCTACCCACCTCTGCATTTGTTTGAGTCTGATCCCATCTCCTGAGATCAGCCACAAATTTGAGGTGAGAACAGGCATCTAATTACCTGTCAGTGTGAGCTAAAAGCAGCCGCCATGACGAGGCATTAGACTGAAAATCAATGGAAACACCTAAACTTTTCCTGCTGGAAACTGGAGGCAGCAAATATTGTTCATGAAATTTGGTCTGGACGTGCTATAGTTATACACATATTATGCAACATGGATTTTTTAAGTTTTTAACCTCGTTTAACCTTATCAAAAACATATCTCGACTTGGGTTTTGTTTCGAAATTAGCACTGGTGCTTCTTCCCTGAGCACTCAGAAATACTCAGTTTGCATTTGGTCAGTTTTGTTGCATCAAATATAAAACGTCAGACTTCTCCTAGTGTCATAATTGTGTTCATAACAAATACATTGTTCTATTAGCATTGAATTAAAGAGGGATAAGGACTGTTTTAACATTTTATTTTACATTAGACCCCTTTCATTAATCTTGAAGCCACAATATGTAACTTTTCAGCAAACCTATTGGGCTATAATATTCCACAGTATGGCACACAACTTAATCTCCGCAGAGAATGTTCTGATGTATGCTTTTAACTTTCACATCCAGAAAGTTTCATAATGTGCCTTTAAATGCAAACTCATATCAGTTGCCGTTAGGAGGAAACTGCCACCTAAAGATCATTTTAGAAAATCACTTTGAACACTTTGAATGACAACAACAGCAGCAGAACTCATTTCAGAGCAGATTTCCCATATCCTGCCATCACAGCTTATTCAAATTCACCTCCTGGTATTTACACCGCATTTTTCTCCTTTTTATAGTATTTCACAGATGCTTCCTTGCTGAACTGAACAAGAGCCAGAACAGGACTAAACCAGGACCAGGATAGACCAGCGTCCATGGTCCCTGAAGGCCTATTCATACTTTATAAGACATAAGAACTTTGGCCGAAATTGACCTCATTTTGTTTGGCCAGCTCTTGTTCAGCACTTCCTGCAGCTTGTTCTCGACACCTCAACGGAGCAGTTCGACAGCGCTGATCGGTTATTTTTTATGTGGGCATGGTGTATCTGCTAGAGCCAATGGGCGCTGTGCAAAAACAGGATAAAAATAATTTTACATGCGTCCAGAGCGTCAGTTGTGGTCTGCGAGTGCCCTGTTTGCCCAGTCTAGAGAGTGACTTTAGAGCTGGGCCCAGCCCCACGGAGCTCTGAGCCGCCAAGGTCCCAGCCACGGAGCTACGTCCTCCGGTTCTCAGCTTTTAGCACTGCGGGAAACACTGCTCACTATATACCTTCCTACAGTGGCTAGACTCCATCATAAAAGAAACAGGAAGCAGTGATAAACTCTCCTATGTTCAGTTCACTCCACAGAACTATAATAAAAATAGATTTTATCATAGATCCATGGTTGACACTAAATTCACACATGGAGCGCTGAGCAGCAGAACCTCCAGGGCAAATGAACCAGAGAGAATAAAATACCAAAATTGAAATAGGCACCAAGACTGTTTTTGATTGGTGTTATTTGAAATAAACTTAAATTTTGGACATAGAGGTCGAAATCTTTTTTTTTTTTTTTGACACTAAAATGGGATAGGGAATGGGTTAGTCTGTTTATTGTGAAAGGCCTAGCGCTGTTCTGTTTCCTCCTCCTCCATTCAACATTCAGCCTCCGCCGCGGTGACGCCACATGCCATTTAAATCCTCAGCGGGGAACCTTCGCGTGTCAGGGGAGAGACACTTCTGGAGCCCGGGTTGGAGGAGCGATGGTGCTGATAGACCCACGTGTTCGAACGAGGGTTTGCCGGGGAGCGAGGGGGGACTGTCCCAGAATGCCTTGCAAATGTAAGCGTCTGTAAGCTGTTGACATCTGCTCCAGGTGACTGCTGCTGAACGTGAGGCAAAAAACGTAGCGATAACACCTGACATTATGAACTCTTATCTGTTCACAGTGTTAAGGTCAATAGAATTACTGAAAGGAGCGCGCATGAAGCTAAAAACAACTCCAGCTGTATACAAGTCTGATGAGGGAACACTGTTATAGCATCGCTAAAAGTTTAAATAAGATAATTTTGCATAATCTGTCCTTTAAAAATAAGCTCTTTTAAAAACAAAATGTTCTTTGTAGTAAATGTTAAGTCCTTGGGCGAGGTTTTATGAGATGGTTTTAGGTATAAATATTATTAAAGAGCTCATATTATGCATCCCTGTGGCTTTGATTCTCTTTTAAAGTTGCCTCGGGATTAGTATTTCACATTTTCTAACTCGCGTTTTGAAAATATACTTTAGAACAGGGGTCACCAAACTTTTTTCACTGGGGGCCACATTATTGCTCCTGACTGTGATGGGGGCCGGGGTCAGGTCGGCCGTAGAACAGAATTGTACGAGCCAGACCAACATGACCATCAGCCTCATTGTGTAGAAGAAATGACGAGCCTTGATACTATATCAACGCAGAATTCCTGACACATATTTGTTTATTGTTACTAGTGGTTTGTAAAAGTAGTAAGTACTTCACACTTTGTTTTAAATTGAAAAACCACAGATATTCCATGTATTTATCTTTGCGTGCGTTGACTGTTTAATCTCGAGCTTGTCAGGTGATGAAAATTTGGCGCAAAATCGGCGGCGAATGTAAAGACGTCATATAATTATTTAAATATAAAGATAAATACTTAATATAAATATAATTTTTAGTTAAAAAAACAAACTACAAAATACAAGATGCAGACATGTTATTATTTGCCATGACACCTTTTGAGGATTGCCTCATAGGGCCAGTTCAAGTGGTGGGGGCCAGAGAGGTTGGGGGGCCAGTCAAAGGGGTGTGGTGGGCCTGAGTTGGCCCGCGGGCCTTAGTTTGATGAGCCCTGCTTAAGAAACTACATCCTTGTTGCAAATGAGGTTTTTGAACATTCGAACTCCCCCTGCTGGCAGCACTGGGAATTGAAATTTAGAAAGTAAAACAACTGAAGCTCTTATCTCCTCTGAATGTTAAGCAAATAGAGACGTGTGTTTGTTGTGAACACATTTTGACTGCAGTACGAGTTCATTGAGGCACAGGAGAAGTCTGGATTTTTACATATGACATAACAAACTGAGCAAAATTAACCAGAGCCTCTTTGAGAGCTCAGAGAAGATTACTAGAAGCGTGAATGAAGCGAAATACAACTCCAGGTATGTTTTTGACGAGGAGACAACAGCAAAATGTGGTTAAAATGCTTAGAATGTTCCACAGTATGACACTAAACGGCTCTACTTTACATTTATTCAGTTACAAATGGTTTTATAGCTCAAAAATCCCTAGAAAAACAGGTGTACTGACTGTGAGCGGGGTCGCCTCTCCACAGATTTGACCTGTAACTTGGTCTGGTTTAGTCTCCACGAAGACAGAAAACATTCCAGACAAAGCAATAGCATCTCCATAGAGAAAAGCATTTGACATTTTGATTGTAAAGTTCTCCAAGACATATGGTGGTGGTGGTAGTGATGAAGAAGAGAAGATAGAAAGCTGAGGAGGATAATGAAAAGACTGGTTGGAGGAAAGATTTGAGATGATAGGAGCTTGGATGAACAAATAAAGTTGAAAATGACACTTTTATTTCTATCAGAGCTGTTCCAGATGAGCTTTCAAGACGTCTCGGTTTAACCCCCACTGAAGTGCAAAGGTTCTTACTCCTAACTCGGATAACGATGGGTAATTTTCCATCGTACAGACTTACCAAGGACCCCTACAGCTCTCTCATTATCTGCAATTCTTTGTAGAGAATACAGAGGTGATATAATACTCCCTACAATGGAAGCATAGCTGGACTTGAACAATACGACAACAATACATCGAGATTCTTGAAGGATTCTTGAGGAGATGGTGACGTCAAAGCTCTGAGCTGGCGTGTGCGTAAGTTACAAGAAAAATGTGCAAATCGCTAAGTAAAGTTCTGTTTTCTTGGCGCAAACTTGAAATAAACTAAAGAAATCAATACTTTAACGCAGACTTACTACGCAAAATTGACTTTTCAGAGCTTTTATAGTTGGCATAGTGTTTCCTTTACTCATTTACTTACATTTCAAAGTTGTATTTGGAGTGATTCATGTTTGGGCAAACTTTAATCACTATTTTCTAGAAGCTATTTTGCAGATTTCTAGCAACCCCAGTTTTCATCACCCAAGTGTTCTGTACTTTCTTCGTTTCCCAGTTTAATTAACCGGTGATCTGCGTAGGATTCTGCAGTGTCACATAGTCAATTCAGTGCAAATGAAAAATGAAAAAAGAAAGGAAAAAATCTGCTATGATGTGTGGGTATCCATAAAAGGTGCCAAGAACTTGTTTTAGATGAATACTGTGATTCAAAATGTCCAAAATATAACATAATGATCCACAGAAGTCTTAGATTACAGTTATACGGCAGACACAAGCACAATACGTCTCCTACAACCCAAAAAGAAGTTACTGTAATCACTGTCATCGCACCCACTGCTTTGTATTTACTACCTTATCCAATGTAACTTTCTTAATCGTTAATATACATAGTCATTTTGGTACAAATGAAAAAAAAAAATCCAGTTCTTGCGGGTGTGATGTGCAGATGTTCATAGGAGGTGCCGTCTTCACCACTCTGTTGTGATGACATTTACGGCGACATCAGCTCCCACTGGGCAGCGCGGTTTCCTAATGCAGAACTCAGTGGTTTGTTTCTTTTATGAAGTTGTTTTAGATTCATTTTATGATTTAAAATGTGCAAAATATAACGTGATGATCCACAAGAGTCATAGATTATAGTTATACATACTATGATGATGTTGATCATTATTATCCATCCATTTTCATCAACTAATCTGGAGCTGGGTGGCAGGAGCAGCAGTCTAAACAGGGCCTCCTAGACTCCCTCACCCCAGACACTTCCTCCAGGGGGACCCCGAGGCGTTCCCAGGCCAGTCAAGAGACATAGTCCCTCCAGTGTGTCCTGGGTCTTCCCCGGGGCCTCCTTCCGGTGGGACATGCCTGGAACACCTTCCGAGCGAGGCGTCCAGAACAGATGCCCGAGGCACCTCGACATAAAGGAGCTGCGGCTCTACTCCGAGCTCCTCCCGTGTGACTGAGCTCCTCACCCTATCTCTAAGGAAGTGCTCAGCCATTCTGCAGAGGAAACTCATTTCGACCACTTTGGTCCGTGATCTCGTCCTTTCGGTCATTACCAAAAGCTTATTATTATTATTATTATTATTATTATTATTATTATTATTATTATTATTATTATTATTACTTTTTTCCCTTTTTTTTTGAGTTGTCTGCAAACTGTCTGGTTATGTCTTCTGCCTTGCCATTTGAAATAGTATGTTTTGGACCTATAATCCTGCATTTAAAAATGTTTAAAATATCTGTATGCTTTAAATAAATAAATAAATAAAAATAAAAACTAGCCGGCTACTACACGCTGCATTAAGAGAACATATACAGTGTTATTGTATTACTCATCTGACCCATTTGCCTGACCTTGTTTCTTGAGAACAGCTTGTCCCTCCTGGCTTCTGTAGGTGTGAAAGCTCCATTAACAGCCCCCGCGTATTTAGTGAATTCTCAGTTAATTAGAAGTGGCAAGAATGAGCCATCTCTCCTACTCTTACTGTGGGATTTGCTCAAACAAGGTCAGCTAGCAAAATATTAGGGCACGGCGCAATAATTGGCCCATTCATCAAGTTAGACGTTTCACTTTTGGTAGGCTTCATTTAGAAATATTCAAGATTTATTCAGATTTTTTTTTACACTTTTACGACCATGACCTCATTACTGCCCAATCCGAAGCTATAGTTTTTGCGGAAAGTGTCAGTTGTAGCGGGTTTTGACTGAAAAGAGACCCAAGCGAATAGAATTTCTGAGGGAAGCCTTGATGTGAAATGAGAATTACACAACGCAAGGTCGCTCCATTCAGTCACCGTGAAGCAGCCCCCTTTCTGCAGATAGTGGGGTCCCTGTGTGCCGGAAGCTGGCGGCGGATTCGTATAATTTCATTTGAAAACAGGTGATCTCTGACGCGTTTCCACATACAGGCGCCACTATTGTATGTTAAAATGAGAGCGCTTTGATCTCCAGGGGCCCGTTCCATTTAAAAATAGTGGTAGGATCTGGCTTGAAATGGCTAATATTTGTGACAATCCATACGTTTTCTGCCTTTTTTGGAGTCTTAGATGGAGTTTTATGTGGATAGTTTAAAAATATATATATATTTTTTTTAATGCAACCCAACAATAGCAGATGCTTTGCAGAAGTAAACATACAAAAACAGATGGGAATTCTAGGTTATGCAAGTACTTATAGTCCTTCAATGCCAAATAATGATCCTTAAGTAATGGCATATACAAAGTCGTTATTGTCTGGCACTCAGCAAGGAGCTAAAGATTAAATTCCCAGACTAAAAGGTCTATTTTTGGCCCAGCAACTGTCTACAATGCAAAAACATAATATCTAGGCAAGTTAAGATGACTTGAATTAAAAAAAAAGTTTTACCATGGTTTGAGTAAACAAGACTTTTTGGACTTAAAATATGAAAACACATGACCCATACAGTAAAGGTGGATTGTGTAACTTCTCTGACGGAGGGTCTGTCAAGTACTTGTCTCCATGGAGATGTCATTGCTTTGTCTGGGATGTTTCGTAGGACTATCTTCATGGAGACCAACAATACCAAAAACAGAATCTAGTCAAGTTAATATGACTTGAATTAAGAAAGTTTTACCTTGATTTGAGTGAATTTCACTTGAAAAGTAAAATGATCTGCCAGCGGAACAAGACTTTTTGTACTTAAAATATGAAAATACACCTTGCTACACTTAAAATAAGAAAAACAACCTGTTTTTGCACTTAAAATAATATTCCACTGGCAGATAATTTTGCTTGTCAAGGTGAGTCAACTCCAATAAAATGTTCTTAATTTGAGTCATTTTAACTTACCTAGATATTGTTTTTTTTCCCACTCAAACCAGCCCAATTTACAGGTCAGATCTATGGAGAGGCGAACCCGCTCACAGTCAGAATGCTATTGTTCTAGGTATGTTAGACCTGAAATTGAATAAATGTAAGTTTGATCTGTTTAATGCCATACTGTGGAACATTCTGAGCAGCATGACATAAACATAAAAACGAGAAGGTGACGGACCCATAACCAACTTATTCTATTGGTGGATAATTTTGCTAGTCAAACTGAGTGTATGTGAAATACATTAATCCATCCATCCATCCATCCATCTTCTCCCGCTTAATCCGGCTGGGTCGCGGGGGCTCATAGCTCATAGCACCTGACCCCCCCTATGAACCCCTCTGCAGGTGGTGAGCCCACAGGAGGGTGGACGTCATGGTCCTTGATGTTAGTTCATAGGGGTGCGGGCATGTTTTGGGTTGATGGGGGAAACCGGAGTACCCGGAGGAAACCCATCCAGACACGGGGAGGAACATGCAAACTCCACACAGAAAGGCCCGGGTGACCCGGGGATCGAACCCGCAACCTTCTTGCTGTGAGGCCTGAGTGTTGCCACTCAGCCACCGTGCCGCAAATACATTAATCAATAAATAATAAATGGACATTCATTGGACAGAACTTCTGATATTGTGTTTGGTTTGGTTTTACTTTATTTGCAGGTTTATGGTTAAAATAATCGTCCCTAAATTGTAAATCTGTCTGTATCCCTGTATCATCAGTGGTATTTTTTTTATTTTTTTTGTAAGCAGACCATAAAATACATAATACAAAACTCTCAATGAGCACAACTGCTAATAATTTAATTCTATTGTTTGTTTGTTGTTGTTTTTTTTTTTGTTTTTTTTTATCAGGTTGTTGGTTCAAATCATTTTTTACCTAATTTAGTGTATCTGTATCAGCGTTTCACAAAAAAACTCAATTTAATTTAATGTTTTATTGCATTTATTTATTTTAATTTATATTTTATTTGCAGGTTGTTGGTTGAAATAATGTGCCCTAAATTGTTACGTCTGTATCACTGTATCTATAGTACCTTTCTTTTAACCAGGTACTCAAGGTACTAAAGTCGATACTTGGGACACGACTTAAAGCCTTTAAAGCTCGTCTTAAGTGTAGTCTATAGAGGAACTTAAGGAAGACCAGTATTTTTTTGCGAGCCGACCATAAAACGCATGTCACTGAAACACCTCGGTCCCTAAACGAGAAAGACGACATTAGGCCATTTCCTTGTACCACACAGAAAACCGCTGTCAAGTCTCCGCTTTGCTGCACTGGCCTTTGTATTCGCACAATATGAAGCCCATAAAGCAGCGTAAAAATGGCTGCGCCGGACATTTACCTGTCAGTGTCTGCGGCTCCCATACGCCATAAACCTGAAACCCTATTCTCTTTAGAGTAGAAATGCATTCAGACGAGGCACTATTCAAAATGGCTGCAAAAGTGCTTTAAAAGTGCGCTGTTTTCCTGAGAGGACCATATATACAAGGTTAAATGAACAATGTAGACACCGGTATTAAAGGGCCGTTACATGGTTTTTTTACTTTTTCCCCATGTATTTCAGCAAAATTGGACTTGCCCCACCACAGATAATTCTATAAGCAACACTCGAGGTCAAAGTAAGTTCACCGTGTGCTTTCTGCATCTCACTATGAAGCGTTTTAGTTTAGTTTATTTGATTTATTTGACAGGGACAACGTACAGGAGCATTAATCACAAACAATGAAAAGATGCTTTGTACCAGACTCTGGCTATCGAATCGAATTTCCATCTGCAGTCCCCGAGACAAACAACATTACAGACAATGCTTGTACCAAATAAGGATAAAACAATGCCTTATGTCTGCAAATCAGGAAGTGCGCTGTTAGCATGCTAGCCAGTTGTCGTCAGCCTTACAGTAGTGGCAAAACTTCGCTCCATTCTCTAAAAAAGTTCTGCAAAGGCGCTTATAAGCTCATCACAGTGAATAATTAGAATGATTTGAAAGTATAAGGGAAGTGAGGAATGACTTTGGGCCACTGCAAACCATTTAAAATGATACAACAGTAAAACAAATCATGTTATTAAGTTATTTTCTCAGACCAAGAGTTTGTTTTCATACCTGACAGGTTTGACAGTTCACTAGCCGTCTAGAAACTGGTCACGTGATGTTGCTGTGACGTGTCACGTGACGATCAGCTGATTTATACAGGGTTTGGCGCCGTCTTCCTACCGGTGGAGGCGGGACGACAGCGCCACCTGCAGACCGGCTTCTTCAGCACAGTGTCGCAGGGGTGTGAGAGTAAAGAAGCCCCCTCGTCCTGGTTTATATTGAGCAGTCGAAACGGTCAGGTATGAAAACAAACTCTTGGTCTTAAAAAACAACCTAATAACATAAATTATGTAAAGACCAAATGAACCTCATTGGACTAGTAAAAATCGTATATAGTGTGTTTAATGTACAAAAAATGTGAAAAAAAAGACATTTGTGGGTTATTAAAACAGCTGAAAATCGTTACATAATCATCTTTCACCAGTAAGGGCCACGCCAACAGCACACGTGCGAAGAGAAAAGAGTTTATTATGTGGAGACGAGGTGGATCGGCTGGGTTGAGGCTCAGGGTGGGGGTTCAGTCTCAATCTTCACATGGCCCAGCAGGAACGGGACCCCCCTCGTAGGCGTGTTATGTCTGGAAGCGAACAGATCGGGGTTGGGAGGGTGTGGTTGAGTTATTCGGGGCAAACTGGGTTGCCAGGATAGGCTGCTACAAATAGGCTTCTGGGAAATTGAGGTGCGGTGGAAGTGAGCTGGGATTCACTGGAGAGGAGGCGAGGTCCTGCTCCTGAACCTAAGTCAAACATATTAACTACATCTAATCTTTATGTAGGCACTTATATAAGTAGTGTAAATTCCATAATTAGTGCATAAGTTAACCTCATGATTTATAATCATAACTGAGGGTTTGCTTGAGGACTCGCAAACTACAACAGACCAATGAGTCATAAAATATCTCTCTTTAATTAGGTCTCTCCATCTTTATTGACTTCAACTTGCTTCCATATGTTATTTTGACTTCTAATGACCCAGTGTTGTGTCTGACTTGTCCTTGATGCTGTTTAGGACCTGAGCACCTGTCTGTGGATCTTTTGGGTGGTTTATATACTGTACTCTGTATGATTTATTGTAAAGAGGAGAGACAAGGAGAGACTTGCTCTGTTAGGGACAGTCAGGGTTGTGATTGTGCGCACAACTACTGGAATAAATCACTCTTTAATTTACGACAACTCCACAACAGAGCGACAATTGACATGTTGGATGAATGTAGCAGTGTGGATAATTGATCACGTAATATGGGGTTTTAAAGGGCGGCATTTAGAAGATTATTGCTGGTTGGTTATTGGTTGGTTGTTTCTATATGTTTCTGTTTAAATATAGCTGGTGGTTATAATGGCTTGTTTTACCTCTGGCAAATAAACACTTCAACTCAAACCCTATTACCAGAATATTGTCGTAGAAAAACTCCACAGCTGTGAGCTAAATTTGATCCATTTGATCTTTAATGGTACAAGAAAATGTGAAAAACAGAGCAAGTCGGGTTCAGTTATAAAGTTTGCAGTGGTCCAAAGTTATTCCTCACTTTCCTGACACCTTAATTATTCTCTTCAATGAGTTTCTAAGTGTTTCTGTGTCATGGTAAAGCTAACAACAACAACTAGCATGGTAACTGCACATTTCACACTTGATTATTGGATGAGAAATTGCTTAATAAACAGATGCAGACAGTACACATCGATCAGAAGCAACTGCAGAGTCATCACGGTATTACTAAGAACAACAACTACCATGCTAACAGTGCACCAGCTTTGCTTCCTGGTTCGCAGAGGATCAAAACACTGTACAAGTAAATGCAGGCAGCACACAGCGGCCCAAAGAGTTGCTTCTAATATATCTATACTGAGGTAAAACACATTTAACTTTATTATATTAGTAAAATCAGGTACAGAACATTTAAAAGTGCACTACATCATTTTTGGTGAGAGTCCGTTACCATAGAGATGTTATTTTTTTTTGCAAACTTATCTAATTAGCATGTACTGAATTATAGTTTTGTTGTTTTTATTGCTGAGAAATACCTTCAAAAACATACATTCTTCCTGTCAGTAAAGTCGCCTCTCCACAGACTTGAGCTGTAACCTGTGTTAGTGGCGTCGCCGTTTCAGTGGAGTGATCGATACTCTACTATTGAAACTGTAATGCAAAACAGGCTAAAATATCGCAATATCAGTATATTCAATGGTGTATTGGAATAATCATGATCTACAAACATCAGTTATGATAGAAACATTTTTTCAAACATTTTACTTATTTGATTCTTAATTTATCTTGTCCAAAACATCAAGCTGCTGTCCACCAAGGCAGGTTCTGAAGTTGAATTATTTATGGCCAGATAACCGGGCCTATTTACCCATTCTGCATCCAATAGCATCGCAGAACAGAACAATAAGACCCATTAATAATGTATAAAGGGAGGGAGGGCTTATTTTTGTAGACTTTAATGTAATGTTGTAATATTACAACACTGGGCCTTTGGGGGTTAAACACATATAACTCCACAGAGATAAGCAAGTGTCGCTAAGTTAAAGGTTTATGGAGAGGCGAGCCCCTCTCCAGTTAAGAGTACATGTGTTGTTTTAGGCATTAAAACTCCTGTATTTGAATACATGCAAGGTATTTGCCATTCTTATGAAATTAAATACCTAAAACTGTGTATTGTAAGACAAAAAGGCTAAAAAAAATAATTTTCTTCAATTTTTAAGCCCCGTTTCAAGCCCAGTTTCAAACACAGTTTCACAGCTTTCAGGGGCAGTTTGAATAATTAAAATTGCACAAAGTAGTGAGGAGTTATGGTAATTTGAAATAGTGGGGATCCCTGTGGTAGGAAAAGAGTTAAACCCATACCGAGGAACAGTCAAGGCAAAGCGTAAACAGATATTTTTTTTTATTATTTATTTGTTTATTTCATTGTTAAACATTAAACATGCAAGAAATGAATTAAATGGCGTAGAAAGAAGAATAATCTTATGTTATCTGCCCCTGTTTCCCTTAAATATTTCCGTGCAACAACAATAAAAAAGTTACAAAAATGCACCATTAAAATCCGTCTACACTATTGCTTGTGCTTGTGTAGCTCTTATATAACTGTAGGGAGTTGACGGGGCGAGTACACAGCCCATAAAAACGTGTTGAAACGGTATTACGAGATACTTATGGACAGAGATCAAAGCTGCAGGGTCAGACAGCTTGGAATGCATTAATCCGTTTAGTAAGAGCAGCATATGGCTCAGGAAATGGGCCCTGACTTTTCTTTCTTTAGCAGGAGTCCAGATGGAGAGCCGCTATCTCCGCTCCCCGTTAAAGCACAGGCGCTAACGCTAACGTAGTCAAACTGTTAGCTTCATGACAACACCGGCAGAGATTAGGGTGTTGGGCATTAGCATCTGCCAAATGCCCCACCGTTTACAAATGACATATTTTAATTATCGAGAACTGCAGGAAGTTTTTTTCTCCCGATAATTGTCTGTTCCCACTCGTGAGATGATGCGATGCTTGAGAAATATGCAATAACAGCAGAATAAATCGAGACGGCTGTGCAAAGAAGAATAGAGTCAATGGAAAACGTACACTTACAACACTATGCAAAATAAGAAGCACGTGTTTTAGAGTGAAGATGTTTCCAAGCAGCTTCTTCAGTTCAGAATTTGACTTATATCAGTCTGAACGGAGGAGCTCACTACACTGAAACTTGCACCTGTTTGTTTAGAGTTCCTTTGGCGAAGCAAAAAATCAATTTGTCAACTGGACAAACTTTATTTAGGTCGAAAACGCTTCGCAGCTCATCCAAGCGGCTTCTACCTAAATAAAAGTTGAACTGAATTGCATTTCTCCTTTGCTGTGGATTCTATGGGAGTGTGCCTATGTTCCCTCAGCCCTATGTTCCCTCAGCCCTATGTTCCCTCAGCCCTATGTTCCCTCAGTCCCATGTTCCCTCAGCCCTATGTTCCCTCAGCTCTGTTTCCTCAACCCTATGTTCCCTCAGCTCTATGTTCCCTCATCCCAATGTTCCCTCAGCCCTATGTTCCCTCAGCCCTATGTTTCCTCAGCCCTATGTTCCCTCAGTCCTATGTTCCCTCACCCCTATGTTCCCTCATCCCAATGTTCCCTCAGCCCTATGTTCCCTCACCCCTATGTTCCCTCAGCTCTATGTTCCCTCACCCCTATGTTCCCTCAGCTCTATGTTCCCTCAGCCCTATGTTCCCTCAGCCCTATGTTCCCTCAGCCCTATGTTCCCTCATCCCAATGTTCCCTCATCCCAATGTTCCCTCAGCTCTGTTTCCTCAACCCTATGTTCCCTCAGCCCTATGTTCCCTCAGCTCTGTTTCCTCAACCCTATGTTCCCTCAGCTCTATGTTCCCTCAGCCCTATGTTCCCTCAGCCCTATGTTCCCTCAGCCCTATGTTCCCTCAGCCCTATGTTCCCTCAGCCCTATGTTCCCTCAGCCCTATGTTCCCTCAGCCCTGTGTTCCCTCAGTCCTATGTTCCCTCAGCCCTATGTTCCCTCAGCCCTATGTTCCCTCAGTCCTATGTTCCCTCAGCCCGGTGTTCCCTCAGCCCTGTGTTCCCTCGGCCCTATGTTCCCTCAGTCCTATGTTCCCTCAACCCTATGTTCCCTCAGTCCTATGTTCCCTCAACCCTATGTTCCCTCAGTCCTATGTTCCCTCAGCCCTATGTTCCCTCAGCCCTGTGTTCCCTCAGTCCTATGTTCCCTCAGCCCTATGTTTCCTCAGCCCTATGTTCCCTCAGCCCTATGTTTCCTCAGCCCTATGTTTCCTCAGCCCTATGTTCCCTCAGTCCTATGTTCCCTCAGCCCTATGTTCCCTCAGCCGTATGTTCCCTCAGCCCTATGTTCCCTCAGTCCTTTGTTTCCTCATCCCAATGTTCCCTCAGCCCAATGTTCCCTCAGTCCTATGTTCCCTCAGTCCCATGTTCCCTCAGTCCTATGTTCCCTCAGCCTTATGTTCCCTCAGCCCTATGTTCCCTCACCCCTATGTTCCCTCAGCCCTATGTTTCCTCAGCCCTATGTTCCCTCAGCCCTATGTTCCCTCACCCCTATGTTCCCTCAGTCCTATGTTCCCTCAGTCCTATGTTCCCTCAGCCCTATGTTCCCTCAGCCCTATGTTCCCTCAGTCCTATGTTCCCTCAGTCCTATGTTCCCTCAGCCCTATGTTCCCTCAGTCCTATGTTCCCTCAGCCCTATGTTCCCTCAGCCCTATGTTCCCTCAGCCCTATGTTCCCTCAGCCCTATGTTCCCTCAGTCCTATGTTCCCTCAGCCCAGCTCGACATCATGGTGCAAAGGAGCCTAGGCTGAAATTACTTTGAATAATCTCTTTAAAAGCGGTATAAAAATAAAAATTACTTGACTTTTAGTTTAATTTTGAGAAAAATCTTAGAAATAAGAAAAATCTTAGAAATAAGGGAAATAAACTGACCCCAGTTCTACCTGGATGACTGAGAGATTCTTCACACATTTACAGTTTCTGTTATTAACTCGGGTCGACTGCTGAAGAAGCCATTTGGATGAAACTTCTTCATTCAAAAACTTGTGTCCAGTTCTGCCCTACAAAGGCAAAAGACCTTAAATCGAGTGTGAAACTGAGAAAAATGACTTCAAAGTTTCAAAGCCGTGGCTCCTTATATGATTTTGGATGATACGGTTGTCATAGCCCTTTATTTTCTTATTAAAACAATCAAACAAAATTGGCTCACGATATTTATTCACATGATAAAGGAGGTCTCAGACACCCCAGAATGGCATTAACTCATTTCTGACCAAACATGATGTTACAAGGTTCTGCCTTTGTAGGGCAGAGTTGACAGAATGTAATTTTCTTCTGCTACAGAACCTACCTGAATGACTTTTATTAAAACTTAATTTTACTTTATTTTTCAATGTTCCTGGTGAAGGATCTGTGTCCCCCTTGTCTTCATGGAGGTGTTGCTTTGCCTAAGATATTAGATTGTACATGTCACTAAGGATGCGTTCACACTGGTCCAGTCTGGTCCTGCAAATGAATGAAGCCCTGATTTGGTCATGTGTAAGTTCTTGTTTAGTTCTGAGTTTAGTCCCAGTTTAGTCCTAATTGTTCTGTGTGAATTAATGCTCCGTTGGATCCTAATTGTTTAGTAATGGCCTTGACAATGACGGTTTTAATCCAAGTTTTTTCCTAATTTTGATGTTATGCATACAAGATCTTCTTTTGGCCTAATAATAAAAGTTAACTATGCAACGTTTGTGTTGGATGTTACTGTTTCGAAAGCTGAAAAGTTCCACAGTGTGGCATTAATCATATCTATCTCCATATCAAGACTTGCAGGTGACACTACCAGATATGCAACATAGCTACACTGAATACTCTAATATGGTATATTTCTGGCAGAACAATGACATATCCATGAGACAAGCAGGTGACAGATGACCCACCATCAGAAATATTACACAGCGCGTCTTTAAATCTGACCAGGAACTAGCCGTATACATTGTCTCTACTCAGCACTACTATGATGATACGCAGCCATAGTCAGTGCAGTCATTATATTGTTTTCACCAGAGACCGTGTGTTCATATCTGGGACAGTTCCTTACATTCATTACAACATTAGCCTGCGCTGCCATAGATGCTTGTTCTGAGCAACGAAATCCCTCCTGAACCAGCACTTTCCATACGAAGTCCACAGAGCGGGCTAACTATAGAAGCGCAGTAGTCATCACGCATATCAGTCGCCCATTATAAAACCACGTGCGTTCTGCTGGAAGCCAAATAATGCGAACCCCAGTCTTTTTTCACTGCCTATAAAATGTTTACTCTCCTTTTATGAAACCATCATTCTCAGCTCCACCGGGGACATTTTTTACTGTTGTTTTAGTTTATGCTGTTTCTGCGACTTCAAAATAACTCAATCCCTCACTGCATATGAACAATACTATTTAAAGGCGTGTTTGTTTACATAATGGATAAGGTTTCAAATGCTGTCAGCACTTTGCATCGAGAGGATAAGTCTCAATGAATACAGGAGCTTTCTAATGAAACAGACAGGTCTATAGAGTGCACACTATTCATTGTATTAGTTTGCATAAGAAGTACCTGCATTATAAAGGTGCATTATTTATTTTTTTGGCTCAGACTTCAATACCTGCTTGTGTCTAAGATGTTAATGTTATGCCACAGTATATACGTATATCAAGGGATTTCTGAATTATACATATTGTGCGTCAAATTTGATTGATTAAACCTATTACCACTGCCATTTTGATGCCTCGCTTTGTATACTAATAAATGGATAACAATTTATGTTGTATAAGCATCTAACTGTACCTGATTTAAGGCTCGCCGAGGCTCTTCTATTCACTCAATTTCTTGTGACCGCTAAAAGGAGCAGCTCATTTAGGCGTTTTCGTTTTGTAATGTGTCACTGGAGGAAAACAGCTGGAGACACCTGACCTAAAACAACACCTTGCCTCTCCACAGATCTGTAACTTAGCGACACCTGGTCTCCGTGGAGTTATACGTGTTTAATGTAATATTTTAGAGCAGGGGTGCCAAATACGTCAATCACAATCTACCAGTCGATCGCCAAGTAGTGATGTTAGATCATCAAAGTAGATAGTAGTGTAGTACTTGAGACCATTTTTTTACGGCCTTGATCTTGTCTCGGACTTGACCCCATTTGGACTCAGTCTTGGACTCGGTCTTGTCTCGAACTCAAGGTCTGACACACGATGAGTACGATCATATTTTATTACGGCCGCTGCTGTCGGCAATAAACTCATGCCGGTGTGCAGGAGCGTACGGGGAGTCTCTCTGCAGTCTGTGCACTCGTCTGGAGCGGCACATCATCATATGCGCCCTCAGCGCATGCGGCTTGTCTCACGTACCAGCGTGTATCTCGAGGTGGGTTAAACTTTTCATGGACTGCTCTTTGCCTTTTCACACTCTCGCTCCTTCCCGCACACAGCGCACAGAGGCTCCCTCCCTGCACGCTGATTAGAAGAGCAAGACAAAATGCAAAGCAAAAACTAATCTACATTTGTGTTGGCACAGAGCAGGTCTACTGCGACATGTAGTGGAAGTTTGTCTAATAAATATGCACAAATGCATCAGTAAGAGAATGTAACTCCAGTGGAACTTGGAAAAAACTGGTTTAAAAATCCTACCCACTTACTTCACTTTCTTCACAGTTTTGTCTAAAGTGCCAGTGGAAGTTCTCTTAAAGAAGAGGTTCTCAGACTGTGCTTAAATTAATATTCATCAAATAAAATGGAGATAGATCTATGAAAACTTATTTATGCGAGTCAGTCTTTTCCCACATGAAGCTCATTAAGTCCAAGTATCGTGTATAAATAAATAAATGATTTGCATTTTTGTAGTAGGTAGATCATTTTGACTTGATCATTTTATAAGTAGCTCACATGCTGAAAAAGTGTGGGCGCTCCTGCTTTAGAGCTTTACAGACAAGATAATACCATCTCCATGGAGACAAACAAGCTGAGGACTCTCCATTAGAAAAGTTACATGCTGCGTCTTTATTACTTCTTCAATTGCATATTTATTAACTGTTAACTCTTGCACATGAATATTTTTCCATATTTAATAACGTCATAAATCAGCAGAATTAAGAACCAATGTACTATAATTAGAAAAATGAAGCTTTTTGGCTCTGAACCAGAAACGTCCTGTTTGTTTCTCTTCTTTGTCCTCGACACCTCCGGAGAGCCAGTGCGTCCTTCATTACGTACCCCACACACGAGGCTCCGTCCACAGGCTGACAGGCACGAGGTGAGGGGCACTTTATGGAGCTATTTACATCTGTGCTCACTGTTGTTGCCCTAACCCCAATTATACAGCGGAGAACAGCATGACTGCCAGCCTATGTTATCATGTTTATGTTGATCAAGTTTCAGTTAGGGTGTAGTAAGTAATTATGATTCATGATGTAAAAGCCTGGAATAGGTCATTTTGTTTCCATTGCTGTAGTAACACTTGGAGAATAAAGTTACGGATCAGGTCTGTGGGGAGGCGAGTGTACTCACAGGAAAAAAAATCCATGTTTATCCAGGTATACTGTATATATTCTTAATGAAAAAATTTACAGAAATGAAAGAAAACAAACAAACAATTGAATACATACAATATAGACAAGTAATGAGATTATACTCTTATAATATGACCCAAATACGAGTGTTTCGCCCCGATGCGACCTGAATCTCATCTTTTAATGACACATCTGAACGTCACAGATCTGATTTTTTCAAGTGCCACCCAGAATACTTGGACATGTGGTCCCAAAACCAACACATATCCGATCTTTTGACATGCAACTTCAGTCTGAACGCCCAGGTCGCATTCATCAACGCAATAGCCAAACACATCATCTTTCTCCTCAATCTCCTTATTGAAATAAATAAGCTGTATGTGTTCTGACTCCGGTACGACAACAACTTTTAAATCGTCAGGTGCTCTGTGCAGCGTCCTGTATACTGTATTTAGGCTACTTCCCTAAACACTGATGTTATTGTGTCCTCCAATCCGCATCCAGGACACTTTGGGGGCGTTTTAAGTTCACCTTGGAGATCACATACAAGTCGCATTTAATTGGAAATGTTTTGATTAATTTCTGTCACAAACATTCTGACATTATTCCATAGACATTTCACATGTACAGACCGAAAAGATGTAGGCTGAAGCTTGAGTTTATTGTGCCTTTATTCAACAAATTAGTAACAGTATACCGGAGTACTACAGCACAAACTAAGTCTCATAGTTCATGTATCTGCTCAGAGTTAGACATTTAAACTTCTCTTAAAA
Source organism: Odontamblyopus lacepedii (assembly GCA_034769755.1). NCBI lineage: Eukaryota > Metazoa > Chordata > Actinopteri > Gobiiformes > Gobiidae > Odontamblyopus > Odontamblyopus lacepedii. The sequence continues at coordinate 32,799,138 of CM068361.1, forward strand.
ATGGTGCACAGTTTTAACTCTTCTGTCCAGTTGTTCCAGAGGTCCACCGCTTTAACAAAAATGTGAACAAGCTCGCAAAAAAATCGGATTTCACAACAAAAAAAATCCAAATTGAGCATTAAGCCCTGGAGTCTGAACGTAGCCGTATATCCATATTTATTTCCAAGCGACTCCATGGAAACAATCAGGTGGCGTTACTCCACACTAGAAATGTTATACGTTATTAAGAGCAACTTTAATTAAAAACAAAATAAGCACACATACATCAGTCAGAAAGTACTAAGCCTTAGCTTCACTTAGACACCGAGATCATCCATGTTGACCAAACAAGGAGTCACAGAAACGTCGCAACAAAAATGAAGCATGTTATTACAATGCATTGACTGCACCGCCACAAAACCCCACAGTGTACATTTGCGATGCTAATTTTCTTATTTCGCAACATTCATGCCAGTATTTAGTCATGTGTAGTTGTTATTAGCTTCCATACATTATACATACAGTTACATTATACATACAGTTCATACATTTTTAAAATTTCCAACAATTTGCCCATATCAATCGGATCGTCTCCATGCGTTTACAGAAGCAGTGTCCTACGCAGTCAAAGGAGGGCAACTTCCACTAAGAGACTGAGACACTCCAGACACGTTTACCCATGAATTATACAAGGAGTCTGCATCACAACCCTCGCTTTGATTCCGCTGGCTTATTTACAACTGGCGGGCCTCACATCTGAAGACGCGGCGCTTTCTCTTTGGCTAAGATATCTGAACTGTGTCATTGTGCGTTGCGTCAGCTTGTGTTCGCTGCACTCCGAGCGACACAACACAGAGTAAACAGCAGCTGGCAACACGGCCGCCCAAGCATCACATCCGAGCGCCTCTCTGTGCTCGGATGTGCAACTCACAGCTCACAGATGGTATGTAAAAAAAGTATAACGTGAATGTGAAAAGATATATTTGGTGGTAGAGAAAACGGCGTGAGTTCAGGGATACAAAAGAACAGCTGACTCACTTGGTACTAGTGCTTTTACTCACATTGTTAAAAGTATTGGAAATCAGGTACTAAAACAAGTATTGAAACTAGATACTCATTTGAACAGGTGTCGATACTCCTCATTTCAATTCTCTGCAGCAAGTGACAGTTCAACAGACTTAGTTAGAAAACGTTTTTACCTCTGTCGACTTTTAGAAACTCAATCCAAAGTGTTTTACAGGATCATTACACATCCTTTTAACACTTCTATATCTTTAATCTGCAAATGTTTCATTGTCTCATGTTTTTATTCACTGTCTCGTGTTACAATTGATGTGTGAGTGGATTCTGTTTCTGCTTTTTATATAAAACTGCCTCTTGGCCAGGACGTCTTTGCAAACGAGAAGGTGTTTTCAATTGACTTACCTGCTAAAATATTAAATAAACATAAACATTTTAAAGATACTACATAAAATTCACTTTCAGAGGACAGACATGATTATTTTCTGAAGCTTTAGAACGATCTTGAGCTATATCAGAACAAGTACAAGAGCACATAGACGAGTATACGCCCATGGACCACTGAGAAAGTACACAGATATACAACCATGTAGGAATATAAAAGTACGATTTAATGTTGAAAATGGCCTCCTTTTGTCTAAATAAAGAGCAATTTTATCCGCATTGTGATATCAGAATCAGTACTGAGTATCAAGTCCCTATTATAGTAGTGAAATTGTTTGAAATTTTCACTACAGTACAACATAACCCAAATGACATACACATTTGGACGTGTGTATCCTGTTGTGTCCTTGGGGAAGACACAGCTCTTCTATATGAAAGTGCTTTTGTAGGATTGTCAACAGTATTGAAAATTCTGATTCTAATTGATACTAAAACTAGAATCAAAACTAGATACTCATTTTTCGCAGGTATCGATACTAAAAAAGTCACATTCACAGGACGGAAATGAAGCTTTCTTGAACGGTTTTAGAATGATCTTGAGCTGTATCAGAACACGTAAGAGCACATAGACCAGAATACACCCATTCCACTGTGGAATTTACCTGGATCACTGAGGCAGTACACAGATATAAGACCACGTGGGGATAGAAAAGAAAGTACTATGATTTAATGTTGAAAATGACATCCTATTGTCTAAATAACAAACACGAGATAGCTCTTCTACTGTATGTGAAAGTGCTGGACTGGAGCAGGAACGTGGACGCGGTTTACAAGAAGGGCCAGAGCCGCCTCTATTTCCTGAGGAGGCTGAGGTCCTTTGACATCTGCAGGACAATGCTCAGGATGTTCTACGAGTCTATGGTGGCCAGTGCCATCATGTACGCTGTAGTCTGCTGGGGCAGCAGTCTGCGCGTGAGGGACACTAACAGACTCGAGAAGATCATTAGGAAGGCTGGACATGTTGTGGGGGAGGAGCTGGACTCTCTGGCGGTGGTGTTGGACAGGAGAATGCTGGACAAAATCTGGACTATCCTGGACTCTCCCTCCCACCCCCTCCACAAGGTGCTGGCCAATCAGAGGAGCTCTTTCAGCCATAGACTGCGGCTGCCGCTGCTCCACTGAGAGACACAGGAAATCTTTCCTGCCTGTCGCCATCAAACTGTTGAACGCTGCACTTTAACTCACAAACTACTCAATCCTTTCATCCTATTCCCTGCTCACACATGTATATAGTCATAAATATGTCACTGATGTAAATAATTTCCCAGAGAGAGCTATTTTATCTTTTATCTTATTGTATTTAGCTTATTTTGTAACTTGTTTGATCTACATGCTCTTGGTCGGTTGCATCTGTAACGAAGAAAATTTCCCCTCGGGGATGAATAAAAGTAATTCTGATTCTGATTCTGATTTTGTAGTAGGGTTGTCCAAAGTTTTGAAAAATCTGATACTAATTGATGCTAAAACTAGTATCAAAACTACATAGTCATTTGAGCATGTGTTGATACTCAAAAAGTCCCATTCACAGGACAGAAATGAACCTTTCCTGAGTAGCTTTAAGGCCGTTTTATAGTTCTGTGTCGACTCACCGCACACTGCCACCGTCGCCTTATCGCCGTCGTTTTTGATTCATGGATCTGCGTCAAGGTCTATCATCTCTCCCGATGATAATTCACCACCACAACGCTAGGAGGCGAGGATTTAAAAATGCCATGTATGTATACAAAATGAAGCGAGAAAGCAGAGTGCCAGAAATGTATGTATGTACGTGACACAGACGATTTGACGCACGGCCGTAAACTGGACTTCAGAATGAAGAACAAGTGTAAGACCACTGAGGGATTACACAGATATAAGAGGTATAAAAGAAAGCACTACGATGTTGAAAATGAAAAATGATCCACAAGGCAATTCAAGAGTTTTCTCCTAGCCCCAAACCTGGATGAAAATAAACTGTACCAGGACGTCATCGGGTGTAAAATGCATCAACTCCATCAATGTCAATGTCACTCTTATTTCTATACCACATAAAAAAGACAATGACAATGAGAATTCAAAAACAAAAATATGGGTTTAAGAATGAAGCAGCTCTACTCATGCAAAAAGCCTGTAAGAAAAGGTACATCTTCAACAATGCGGCTTTCAAATGACTATAAATGATACTATAGTGCGTGGGCCACTTTCTCTGATATAAGATTTTGATGTGAATTGTGTTTTATCCACAGAAAATGAGTGGGGGTATTACACAACTCACAGATGGTACGCAAAAGGTAAAATGTTTATATAAAAGATATATTTAGCTGTGGAGGCAACGGCGTAACATGCAAGAGAACAGTTCCCCCACAGTGGGCTTAAGATGAAGAAATCTACCAAGAAATGGCAAAGCTTTTGTGCTGGACCTAAGTCTAGATAAATACCGATCTTTAACTCTAACGCAGCAAGATTAAAGCCAAAATTTAATCAAGCAGGTTCCAAAATATGTCCTTTTAACACCACAACAAAGAGACAAGACAAAATTTCCACTTAAAGCCCTGTTGTGTAACTTTTTAGCCAAGATAAATGCTTTTTTTCTATGCGTTCTTGGGTTTGCATCTCCACAAACTTGACTTTTTTGGCCTTGAAGTTTAAAAATCTTGTCCTTTTAGCGTGAATATTCCACTGTTTTAACCTTCTATTTCCACTGTATTATGCAAGTGACCAGCCGCATCCGTAAAAAAAGTTACGCAGTGTTGCTTTAACAGAAAGAGCGCCCACCGAGTAAAGCGGTTGCGATAGAGACGTCAGTAACACACAGCTCGTCCGAATGTTCCGCGGTGTCTTACCTTCTTGAGGATGATGATGCCCTCCTGGTTGTGCTCGTTGGTGGTGATATCGAACATGGCTCCTCCGTCGCCGGGGACGATGGTGTACTCCACCTCCGCGTTCCTCCCGATGTCCAGGTCGTGGGCTTTGATTCGGCCCACGGCTGAGCCCACCGCCGAGGACTCAGGCACCCGCAGGTGGAAGAAACCTGGACGCAAACACAACAAGAGGAGTTTGTTTGTTTCTTTTGCATTACATTAGACTATACGGACGTGTTTGAGATTAAAATATTGTCAATTTCTTCATCAAAATGCTTAAAATTTGAGTAATGTTGCGTGATTCTCAAGCGATATTAAATACTAGACTTATTCATGAAGTGGTTCCGTCATTTATTCACCTACACTAGACTTGCACTGGTCATTTTAGTGCATAAACTTCCTCAATTACAGCAGCGTTTTGATGGTTTAAAATGTATATTATGTACATTTTTCAAGTAGGACGTCCACACCCTGATTGTTTCCATGTGGATCTTATTGATTTTCCAGAAATATTCCTCAGTGTGCCAGTAAACACACCAATTTGCATTTATTAAATTACTCTTTTGAACCTGAGGAATGCCGTGAAAAACATTCCCATTTGCCACGTTTACATGAGAACTTTAATTCCGAATAAAAAATCAAACTGTACATTTTGCAAACTGAAAAATTAAACCACCTCTCATTTATTTTGCCCAGACTCTGTGTGTTTTTGAACAGAATTCGTGAAACATAGACGCAATTTTATGTCCTTTTTTATGTCTCGTCTTAAACGCCACTTTTATTCTCTGTGTTTTAACACCGCGTGAGTTGTATGGTCCTCTGTGACTTTTATTTATTTATTTTTGTATTGGTTTTATTTATTTATCGCTATTCTGTGGTTTTGTTCTGATTTTATTTTACTGGTTTTATCATTTTAAGACTAGTGTGATTAAATCTGAGCATTTATTTTATTTTATCATTATTATATTATTATTGTTATTATTAGTGTGTATTTGTGCAGCATTTTGGAAACTGTTTATGAAATGTGCGATAGAAATAAAGTGGACTGGATTTTACGCTTTCTTTTAAAGATGTGCTGTTTGGGTTTTTTTTTGCAAAGTCCATCACACGAAAAGTAAACTCAACTATATAATAATTTTTTTTTATTATTTTGGCAAAATTCCATATTCATACATGTAAATTTACTACTTGTAAACCTTACTTCCCCATATTCCAATACGAAATGCAACACCATAAGAAAACAATCCACTCATCTAATTCCACAGCGGTCAAAACTCGAGAAATTTTTGACCAATTTAATTTATATATTAATTTATATATCAATTTATTATTATTATTATTATTATTATTATTATTATTATTATTATTATTATTTTATTTTATTTTATTTTATTTTATTTTATTTTATTTTATTTTATTTTATTTTATTTTATTTTATTTATTTATTTATTTTTTACATTTTTTTATTTATTATTTGGTTGTGTGTGATCTTTTGTCTCTCCTACCCCTCTCCTGGCATCACCTCCATCTTCCCCTGTCAGGTTTGTTATTTATTGCACTTTGCATTTGTTTGTTTTCTGTGTAAGAATAAAAATAAATAAATCCATGTTGTCTGTATTGTTATCTCCGATCGCCACATGGACGTACGTTGCTGTCGGCAGGGGTGAGGAGCTGATTTGCTTTGCTCGGCAGCACCAGTGAAGTCCGTGACATTACTCGGTTCGGAGTCGTTTGAACATGGAGCGGGCTGCGGCGCTCCCGATTGGTCGGTTCAGATGCAAAGATCACCAAACGCAGAAGGCGGCTTTGATAGACCCCACAGAGGGATCAGAGCTCGGCACATGTACGGCCAGTGTGCAGGTGAGGGAGCGCTAACAGTCCATTTGGGTTTGCATCATGTTTACAGCACTCGAAAGAGGAGGAGGGCTGTTTATTCTACTGGGGTTTAATACCAGATCAACACAGCGAGAGAAGCAAATGCATGTCAGAGGTTCATACACCGTAAAATATTAAATAAGAGCCGGAGCGTTTATTTGTTTCAATCACTTAACAGACCAGGTATTTATTTAAGACCAGGCGGCAGTTTGGGACAGGAGATTAATTCCTCGTTCAGCAAAACTGGACAAATCTGGCACTCAACTTCTTTTAACCAGTGTGACTGTAATTTAGGCGACTTTCTATACAGACGAGTTCATTTGAAACAAACAACAAAATCTCTACAGAGCGGAGTTTCCCTGGCCAGACTGATGTCACCTAGTGCCTCCACTCAATTTCATTTCTCTCCAGCAACTGGGGTCAGGGATCACAGTCACTATACGGTTCACAAAAACCCCGGAAGTAGTAGTTGTCACACCGGACAATCAGTGAAGCGGTGTGTTGGCCAGAACCAACCCGAGTCGTGATAGCAGACTGCATACGGTATATGCACGCGACCAAATAGCAGCAACTGGTTAAATTAAAAAAGTATCCGCCTACTGTCGAGCAAACAAATCCTAATGCTGCGAGGTCAGACGGTTTCCACAACGTGAAACCATGTGATGCATCCGGCTAGAGTTTCCCCACATCTGAAAGCGTTTTTGCAAATTAACCATGTGGTTTTAAGTTTGGTTTCTGTGCATCAGCGGCACAAAGGAGCTATTTTTTTCAGCACTTGTGCAAATTATCCATGTGGTTTTAAGTGGTAGTGGTTTCTGTAGAGACAACGTGAGCATCAGTCATGTGTCCTGTTGTTCCAGCACAGCTTTTCATTGGAACCGGCACTTATTTATCAAAATATACACCTGCATCTGGCGTTTTAAGGGGACCCGATGGTTAATTGGAACCCGACTCTTATTTGGTATTTTATGGCCATTCTCTTTATTGTAAAACTTGATAGAACTTACTTAACTGAAAGCTCCTACATTACGCACAACTGACTCTTAAATTGAGCTTTAAGTCATGTTATAATGCTGTTACCCCATCAGAAACAGACCTGGAGTCGTGTTTTGTTTCATTCACACACGTTTGAGTAACTCTTTATTATTAGTCTGTCAATATAAGACAAGCAACTTAAATAACCTTTAAGATAAAATAAGAATGAATAATGAATTGAATGAATAAACACCGATAAAGAGAATTTTGTTATGATTAGAATAATTGTTGATTTTTTCATTATGATGCCGGCCTCAAGGCTGCTGCTGGAATAAACAACTCCCCCCGGATGAACATGGCAGGGAGACGCTCTCGCATTCCTCCCCCAGTCGAACTTTCCTTGGGATGTTGACTCTGTCTAGGGCCTGATGGGGGTCGTCTATGGCAGCTCGGATCGGGTCCAGACCTGCCCCGTATCCCACAGCGTCGTTGTCGTCTTGTCATTATGTGTACTGTGTTTTGTTGTTATGTGCTTCCTCTGTTTTTTTTTTCTTTTTTTTTCTCTGTGTAACGGTTCTAGATAGTTGGCATCCCAGATCAGATTCAGTTCGAAGTAAAAACGATAGTCATGTCACAGATAATCTCACCTGTTTAGCTTAAGCTTTGTGGGGAATTGTTCTTTTTTTAATCACAAAAAGCGCTTTGTGTTGCATTTTTTGTATGAAAAGCGCTCTATAAATACAGTTTGATTGCTTGATATAGTAAAATGTATTAATGTCATATTAAGTCTGCGGCTGAATGTCCATTAACGTGCTGTAGTTGGAGCTAAGGGTCGTCACAATAAACTTTAGCTTCTGCCTACACCTGGTCAAAGACTTTCTTAGTGTTTGATTTGATTGTTCAGGCTGAATATGCTTTATTTTATGGGCGTGAGACTGAATATAATGTGCGTAAACTGTAACGAATTAATCATTGACCAAATAAAAACACATGAACAACATGAACATCTCCCAAACTCATAATGCTTTGTTTTCAATATCACAGCTACTTTTTTTTTTAGCTTTAATTCAGTAGAGATCGGCATATCCGGGGCTGAAACGACCCAAAGGTTTCTAGTGAAGGCGTGTGGAGTTTAAAAACACAGTGGAGCACTTCCTGTTTTCTGTTTGTAATGAGGAAACATTAAAGCATAGATAAATAAAATAATATGGGCACTTTATAATTTGACTTCTTTCCACAGAGATGTTTTTCTTCGTTGTTTTGCTCCACAGAACGACATTGAACTCGTCGCTCTTGTCCTCACTTAATTAGAAGTGTTTTATTGCCTGAAAAATCACACATTCTTATTGCGAACAGGGTCACCTCTCCACAGATCTGACCTATCGTTTGGCCCGCCGTCTCCATCTGCTGGTTTCCGTGGCGATAAATAAGTTTAACGCCATACTGGACAATCCAGGCGAAGTGCAAAAGCGTCTCCACGGCGATAAGCAATAAAAAAGCAACAACTAATTAGTCTTAGCGCTTTTTATAGTGACGGATGAACACCTCAGATAAATATACGAGTAACTGAGTCGTGCCACACGTCAAAACTGGTACTAAACCCAGACCTGGATTAACCCGGACTAGACCAGGACTAAAAAGTTTTTGGGGTTTTTTTTTGCATTTTCTATGTATACATGGACATAGTTAGGCCATTAGCTGCTGTGTACCAAAGAGGAAGTGAGTATGGGCACGATTTGGCTCCATCCACTCTGGCTCCAACTCACTTTCTACTGAAAAAAGCATCAGCGTGGTTTAGTCCAAGTTTAGTCCTGGGCTAGTCCAAATTTAGTCCATGTTTGGTCATGGTCTAGCCCTGGTTTAGTCCTTGTCTAGTCCAAGTTTAGTCCTTTTCTAGTTCAAGTTTAGTCCTGGTCTTGTCCAAATATAATCCAGGTCTAGTCCTTGTTTAGTGCTTTTCTAGTTCAAGTTTAGTCCTGGTCTTGTCCAAATATAATCCAGGTCTAGTCCTTGTTTAGTGCTTTTCTAGTTCAAGTTTAGTCCTGGTCTTATTCAAGTTTTGTCCTGGTCTTGTCCTTTTCTAGTCCAAATTTAGTCCTAGTTTAGTGCTTTTCTAGTTCGAGTTTAGTCTTGGTCTTGCCCTGGTTTAGTCCTGGTCTAATCCAAGTTTAGTCCTGGTCTTGTCCAACTTTAGTCGTGGTTTAGTCCAAATTTAGTCCGTCCTGACTAGGCCGAGTTTAGTCCTTATCTTGTTCAAGTTTCATCCTGGTTTTATCCTGGTTTAGTCCTGGTCTAGCCCTGGTTTAGTCCTGGTCTAGTTTCAAGTTTTGTCCAGGTCTTGTTCAAGTGTAGTCCTGGTCTAATCCAAGTTTAGTCTTGGTCTATTTCGAGTTTAGTCCTGGTGTAGTCCAAAGTTATTACTGGTCTAATCCAAGTTTAGTTTTATTCTAGTCCTAGTTTTGTCCTGATCTAGTTCAAGTTTTGTCCTGGTCTTGTCCTGGTTTAGTCCTTTTCTAGTCCAAATTTAGTCCTAGTTTAGTCCTGGTCTAATCCAAGTTTAGTCCTAGTCTAGCCCTGGTTTAGTCCTGGTCTAGTCCAAGTTTGGTCCAGGTCTTGTCCAGAATTAATCCTGGTCTTCTCCTGGTCTAGCCCTGGTTTAGTCCTATAGTCTAGTCCTAGTTTAGTCCTAGTCTAGTCCAGGTTTACTCCTGGTTGAGCCCTGGTTTATTCCTGGTATAGTCCAGGTTTACTCCTGGTCTAACCCTGGTTTAGTCCTGGGCTAGTCCTGGTCTAGTCCTGGTTTAGTCCTGGTCTAGTCCTAGTTTTGTCCAGGTCTTGTCCAAAATTAATCCTAGTTTAGTTGTAATTTAGTCCTGGTTGAGTCCTGGTGTAGACCTGGTTTAGTCCTGGTGTAGTCCTGGTTTAGTTCTGGTTTAGTCCTGGTTTAGTCCTGGTTTAGTCCTGGTTTAGTTCTGGTTTAGTCCTGGTGTAGTCCTGGTTTAGTCTTGGTTTAGTCCAGGTTTAGTCCTGGTTTAGTTCTGGTTTAGTCCTGGTTTAGTCCTGGTGTAGTCCTGGTTCACTCCACTTTCTATTGAAGAAAAACATGGCCTCTTTGGTCTTTCTGACTTTAAAATGTTCGCATTAACTCACTCGTGCACGACCTTTGCGTTTTTATTTCACTTTTTCATCCGTAAACTAAAACATGAACATTAATAATTGACAAATCAGGCGCTTTCTTTCCCCGAGGTCTCTCCCGCCGGCGTGAACAACTGGGCAAATGTGCAAGTGCTTGAAAAGGAATGATTCAAAAGAGCTTCAAGTGGACCGGCACGTTATTTTATTTGTATTTATTCCTTTTTTGTTTGTTTCAGAGATGTCTGAATGGTGTTTGCAGGTTGCAGGTCCATTTCGTGAGCGGGTTTGGCCGCACAGACCCTGAACAATGGGCTGTCAATCACCCGGACGACATTTCACCCCGATGTCCGACGGGGTGAACCAAAAATATTTCACTCGCTGCACAAAACTTTCCATTCGAGAGCGGTTTGGCCTCCGGATCAGCGCCCGGTGTGAGGGCGAGAGACGGAGACCGAAACAAAATGTGTATCAGACCAAAAACAACACAATGAGCAGCTTTAACTTCACTGGTGCATGTCTCCACAGACGCAATGTTTATTAAATTATTATGACTTTTTTCTTACCACAATGACCTTTAGACATATTCTTTAAAACTTTGCATTTGATTTGAGTATATTAAATAGTTATTTTTTTGGCAGACGTATATTTTACACCCACTTATCTCTGGGTATTGGCAGAGCTTGGACAGAATATTAGAGCTAAAAGTTGTGCAGGATTTAAAAATAAGGAAATAAATGTTGATTATACAGTCATTTACTGTTCGATCTTTTGAATTTCAATTAAGAACGAAAAACGAGAAAATGGGAAAACAGTTCAGTTCACGTTTCATTTTCCAGTTTTAGTGTAAATAAAAAAAAAAAAACAGATTTCAGTCTCTATTTCTGATGTTTAATTTTAGTTTATTACAAATAACACCAATCCAGAAACAGACTCAGAGCCTGTTTAAATGTTGATACTTTATTCTCTGTGGTTTATACGTCCTGGAGGTTCTGTTGTTTAGTGCACCACATCTGAATTCACTGTCAACCCTGGATCTACAGTATAACACAAATATTTGTATTACAGTTCTGTGGAGTTTACCGCTGCTTCCTGTTTCTCGTCATGGAGTTCAGCACTTTCTAAGACGCTGTAAAAGAAGACGACAGGTTTGTTCATAAAATTACAACGATTTTTCAGGTAAATCTTTGTAGCGGCAAATAAACCAGAGAGAATAAAATATCAAAATTGAAATAGACTGTTTCAATTAGTGTTATCTGAAATAAAATAATAATAATAATAATAATAATAATAATAATAATAATAATAATAATAATAAGAATGATAATGATAATAATAATAATAATAATAATAATAATAATAATAATAATAATAATAATAAGAATGATAATGATAATAATAATAATAATAATAATAATAATAATAATAATAATAATAATAATAATAATAATAATAATAAACTTTAAATTAAATATTGTAAAGAGAGGTCGAAATCTGTTTTTTGTTTGACACTAAAACAGAAAAATGAAATGAAAAACTGTTTTCCCATTTTATTGTTTTGAAATTCAAAAGAACGAATGGTACACGGACCTTATACCTTTTGATTTTAATTTATTTTTTGATTATTTTAAAAAATCCAGGGGGAGCCACAGTCACTGACACAAAGCTTTGAAGAAGATGATACTTGGTTTGTAACAAACTCCAGTAGTTTGGATAAATTTTGTGATAATGAGTTATGTAATAAATATACACTCAACAAAAATATAAATGCAACACTTTTGTTTTTGCTCCCATTTGTCATGAAATGGACTCAAAGATCTAAAATTCATTCCAGATACACAATATTACCATTTCTCTCAAACATTGTTCACAAATCTGTCTAAATGTGTGATAGTGGCACTTTTGCTTTGCTGAGATAATCCATCCCACCTCACAGGTGCCACATCAAGATGCTCATCAGACACCATGATTAGTGCACAGGTGAACCTTAGACTGCCCACAATAAAAGGCCACTCTGAAATGTGCAGTTTTGTCTCACAGCAAAATGCCACAGATGGCGCAAGCATTGAGGGAGCGTGCAATTGGCATGCTGACAGCAGGAATGTCAACCAGATCTGTTGCTCGGGCATTGAATGTTCATTTCTCCACCATAAGCCGTCTCCAAAGGCGTTTCAGAGAATATGGCAGTACATCCAACCGGCCTCACAACCGCAGACCACGTGTAACCACACCAGCCCAGGACCTCCACATCCAGCAGGTTCACCTCCAAGATCGTCTGAGACCAGCTACTCAGACAGCTCCTGAAACAATTGGTTTGCATAACCAAAGAATTTCTGCACAAACTGTCAGAAACCGCCTCAGGAAGCTCAACTGCATGCTCGCCGTCCTCATCGGGTCTTAACCTGACTCCAGATCGTCGCCAGAACAGACTTGAGTGGGCAAATGCCCACATTCGATGGCGTCTGGCACGTTGGAGAGGTGTTCTCTTCATGGATGAATCTCGGTTTACATTGTTCAGGGCAGATGGCAGACAGCGTGTGTGGCGTCGTGTGGGTGAGCGCTTTGCTGATGTCAATGTTGTGGATCGAGTGGCCCATGGTGGTGGTGGGGTTATGGTATGGGCAGGCATCTGTTATGGACGAAGAACACAGGTGCATTTTATTGATGGCATTTTGAATGCACAGAGATACCGTGATGAGATCCTGAGGCCCATTGTTGTGCCATACATCCATGAACATCACCTCATGTTTCAGCAAGATAATGCACGGCCCCATGTTGCAAGGATCTGTACACAATTCTTGGAAGCTGAAAATGTCCCAGTTCTTGCATGGCCAGCATACTCACCGGACATGTCACCCATTGAGCATGTTTGGGATGTGCTTGACCGGCGTATACGACAGCGCGTACCAGTTCCCACTAATATCCAGCAACTTCACACAGCCATTGAAGAGGAGTGGACCAACATTCCACAGGCCACAATTGACAATCTGATAAACTCTATGCGAAGAAGATGTGTTGCACTGCATGAGGCAAATGGTGGTCACACCAGATACTGACTGGTTCTGAGTCCCCAGACCCCCAATAAAGCAACAACTGCACATTTCAGGGTGGCCTTTTATTGTGGGCAGTCTAAGGTTCACCTGTGCACTAATCATGGTGTCTGATGAGCTATCACACATTTAGACAGGTTTGTGAACAATGTTTGAGAGAAATGGTAATATTGTGTATCTGGAATGAATTTTAGATCTTTGAGTCCATCTCATGACAAATGGGAGCAAAAACAAAAGTGTTGCGTTTATATTTTTGTTGAGTGTAGTATAAAGACTTCACTGACAACATTTCTCCTGGTTTGGTCCTGGCTTCGTTTGGTTGTGTTCTAGTGCAAGTTTAAACCTGGTCTAGTCCTGGTTTAGTCCTTTTGTAGTACAAGTTTAGTCTTAGTTTAGGCCGGACCTAGACCACGTTTTGTCCTGGTCTACTCCTGGTCTAGTCCTGGTTTAGTACTTTTCTAGTCCACGTTTAGTCCTGGTTTAGCACTGGTCTATTCCAAGTTTATTCCTGGTCTAGTCCAGGTTTAGCACTGTCTAGTCCAAGTTTAGTCCTGGTTTAGCCCTGGTCTTTTCCACATTTAGTCCTGGTCTAGTCCTGGTTTAGTCCTTTTCTAGTTCTAGTTTAGTCCTGGTTTAGTCCGAGTTAAGTCCCAGTTTTGATAATGTGCGTACAAATGAACAGTTTAGTCCTGGTTTAGGCCGGACCTAGACCAAGTTTAGTCCTGGTCTACTCCTGGTCTAGTCCTGGTTTAGGCCTTTTCTAGTTCAAGTTTAGTCCTGGTTTATTCCAAGTTTATTCCTGGTCTAGTCCAGGTTTAGTCCTGGTTTAGCCCTGGTCTAGTCCACATTTAGTCCTGGTCTAGTCCTGGTTTAGTCCTTTTCTTGTACAAGTTCAATCCTGGTTTAGTACTTTTCTAGTACAAGTTTAGTCCTGGTTTACTCCTTTTCTAGTACAAGTTTAGGCCTGGTGTAGTCCTTCTCTAGTCCAACTGAGTTTAGTCCTGGTGTAGTTCTGGTTTAGTCCTTTTCTAGTTCAAGTTTATTCCTGGTTCAGAACTGGTCTATTCCAAGTTTAGTCCTGGTTTAGCCCTGGTCTCGTCCACATTTAGTTCTGGTCTAGTCCTGGTTTAGTCCTTTTCTTGTACAAGTTTAATCTTGGTTTACTCCTTTTCTAGTCCAAGTTTAGTCCTGGTTTAGCCCCAGTTTTGATAATGTGCGTATAAGTGAACACAGTTGCTGTTAGTTCACGTTTTGCACCAGCTCCAAACCTGGAGGAAAGTGAAATCCTGCATAAAATCAAATCAGATCCTTCACTTTAACGACTGTTATCTGAGGCAGCATTTTCTCTTCAATAATTCAAGTTTACAAGAAGAAGAATTTCGACATAAACCAGGTCACTGTACTACAAACGCTTTCACTACTCTTACGAGCTCTTACACAATCGCATTACAGCACGTCGACACAAACTATGACGAAAACGAGTCATTTCCAGAGCTGCGGTCGTATTAAAATTTTATCTGCACAAAATGGCTGCCGGTCCACTGCACCGAAGGGGAAGCGAAAACATGACACTTTCTTCTGCGGGATCTTCAGAAAATCCAAGTCCAGGGAAACGTGGAGGTCTTTTTGTGTTTAATTTCAGACCGTCAGCGAGGGGAGAGACGGCATTTGGGACGACTCTGGTCTTTTCATGTTCGGTTAAAGAAGCTCTGAACAAAAAGGATCAGTGCAGAGAGGCTAGAATATACGTGGGGAGGTGAGCGGCTCATGTGGCAGTCAAAGAAGTGGGTTAAATCCTGGGGAATTCATCTTTTTTATGTTTTTTTTTATGGTTTTCTGTAGTTATTTGGGTAAAAATACAGCATAATACATCATCATACTCATGTGCAGTGCTATTTTCTTGTCTTTTTACACCTTTTTTCACAATCCAAACTGATGCAAAAGCTGCCAATAATAGTTTTGATCATTCTCATGTTCAGCGTCATTAGAATATCAATTTGTTAGTTTCATTTGTTCAAAGTCGTTCTCAAATTCACCAATTACATCTGCCAACCTTTCTGAATATGAAATCACGTTGCTCGTCTAGTAAAACTGCTATTTTGTTATTGAGAATATTATCTCCTTTTAGACAAAACTTTACAAATATTTACATATAGCGAGATAAATTTCACACTGTACATACTAATAAATTAATTTTAACCAGTTTTCTTTCTTTTTTTTGGTATTATATTGTTTGTTTGTTTTTACATTTGAATAGGACACTGCATTTTAATCAATATTTAACAATGTAAATGTGCCCAGGTTCAGATTTAAGCTCAGATTCCTTTGGCATTAAACGTATCTGACACCACCGGCCAGTATGCATGGAGTTTGTCATTGAATGTTTAATGCCATAATGTGGAATATTACAGGCAAAGCAGTAACATCCCCACGGATACACTGAGTTTATGAACCTCCCACCAGAACAAAAAACAAAACAAAGTAATGCGCATTCAAATAAAGTCTCTACAGGCTTTTTTCTTTCAACTTAGACGGGGCATTTGTTAAATATTGGTAAAAACGTTCATATAAATTAGTATTGAATTAGAGACGACTTGACATGTTTTTTAGATCTGGTTTAGACCTAATTCTGACAGGCTTTAGTCCTCTTTTAGACCTGGTTTAGACCTACACACTTTAGTCCTCTTTTAAAACCAGTTTAGACCTGGTTTAGACCTGGTTTAGACCTAGTTATGACAGGCTTTAGTCCTCTTTTTGACCTGGTTTAGACCTGGTTTAGACCTAGTTATAACAGGTTTTATTTTTCATTTAGACCTGATTTAGACCTGGTTTTACACCTACACAGTTTAGTCCTCTTTTAAAACCAGTTTAGACCTGGTTTAGACCTGGTTTAGACCTAGTTATGACAGGCTTTATTCTTTGTTTTGGCCTGGTTGTACACTTACACACTTTTATCCTTTTTTTAGAAATGGTTTAGATCTGGTTTAGACATAGTTATGACAGGCTTTAGTCCTCTTTTAGACTTGATTTAGACCTGGTTTTACACCTACACACTTTAGTCCTCTTTTAGACCTCTTTTAGACCTGGTTTATACCTGGTTTGGACCTAGTTATGACAGGCTTTAGTCCTCTTTTAGACCTCTTTTAGACCTGGTTTAGACCTGGTTTAGACCTGGTTTAGACCTGGTTTAGACCTAGTTATGACAGACTTTAGTTCTCTTTTAGACTTGATTTACATTTGGTTTTACATCTAAACACTTTAGTCCTCTTTTAGAACCGGTTTAGACCTGGTTTAGACCTAGTTATGACAGACTTTAGTTCTCTTTTAGACTTGATTTACATTTGGTTTTACATCTAAACACTTTAGTCCTCTTTTAGAACCGGTTTAGACCTGGTTTAGACCTAGTTATGACAGACTTTAGTTCTCTTTTAGACTTGATTTAGACCTGGTTTTACACCTACACACTTTAGTCCTCTTTTAGACCTCTTTTAGACCTGGTTTAGACCTGGTTTGGACCTAGTTATGACAGGCTTTAGTCCTCTTTTAGACCTGGTTTAGACCTGGTTTGGACCTAGTTATGACAGGCTTTAGTCCTCTTTTAGACCTCTTTTAGACCTGGTTTAGACCTGGTTTAGACCTGGTTTAGACCTGGTTTAGACCTGGTTTAGACCTAGTTATGACAGGCTTTAGTCCTCTTTTAGACTTGATTTACATTTGGTTTTACATCTAAACACTTTAGTCCTCTTTTAGAACCGGTTTAGACCTGGTTTAGACCTGGTTTAGTCCTGGTTTAGTCCTGGTTTAGTCCTGGTTTAGTCCTGGTTTAGTCCTGGGTTAGTCCTGGTTTAGTCCTGGTTTAGTCCTGGTTTAGTCCTGGTTTAGTCCTGGTTTAGTCCTGGGTTAGTCCTGGGTTAGTCCTGGTTTAGTCCTGGGTTAGTCCTGGGTTAGTCCCGATCTGGATGCCACGTCATAGTCTCATTCACATTTTTTACTTTCTGTCCCTTTTTTTCCATTTCAATTTTCCGACGGCTTTAAGGTTTTTCTCCGCTGTTGATCCAGGGATTGAGTTCCGGGGAGACGCCGGCGCGCTGCAAATTTGCGCGATATCGTTTTAATAAATAATAGGCCGTTTGATGGTAATGCATTTCCCCACAAATATGTTTAACCTTCTTTCCAAGGATATGATAAGGGCATTTTAAGCGTAATGGTACTGCAACAATGTGAAACAGTGCGTGGAGATATGCGCAGTAACAGATGGTCTACAGCCTGTTATTGAGATGAGTGGCTGCTAATGGCACAGACGCACTCATCTATGGACACTTTGTCACAGCTAATACAAGCCATCAAGGACCCGCGGCCAAATCATCGTCGCTTCCTTTGGCAACGTGTTTTCAATGAACCTCAGGCGTTTAAAAGACATAAGACAGATTATAGCCCTTAAACTGAACACTGTATTTTCTTATTGGATTGCGGTTATTGGCTGAAGGAGCAAAGCATATGTTTTAAATCTGATCAAAGCGATTTAAAACACTTAAGACGATGAAAACTAAAATTAAGAGAGTAAAAAAAGACAGTTGTTCCTGCTATGCCTGGAAGGTTGCACAGTACAGTACAGTATTTTAGATTTAACATTGAAAACCACATTATGTCGTCCAAATAAAGTGTTTTTATTCTCATTGTGGTATCAGAATCAGTATTGACACCACAATCAGTAGTTATGTAGTTATAATGATGATGAGGATGATGATGATGACAATGATGACAACAATGGTGGTTGTAATGGTGATGTGATAATGATAATGATGATGAAAATAATGAGGATGATGATAATAATAATAATAATAATAGTAATAATAATAATAATAATAATAATAATAATAATAATAATAATAATAATAATAACAATAATAATAATAATAATAGTAATAATAATAATAATAATAATAATAACAATAATAATAATAATAATAATAGTAATAATAATAATAATAATAATAGTAATAATAATAATAATAATAATAATAATAATAATAATAATAATAATAATAATAATAATAATAGTAATAATAATAATAATAATAATAATAATAACAATAATAATAATAATAGTAATAATAATAATAATAATAATAATAATAATAATAATACAGCAGTATTATAGTGATGATTATAGGGTATGAATTCGACAGTGATAGTAATGGCCGTCATCTATAGTGGTTAATTATAGAACATATGAATATATAATGAATATACAACTATATAGATTGAATTAAGGAAGGCAACCTTATGGCTTAGCATAAAGAAAGTAATTAGGGGTGGGAGTCAATAAGTTTTTACTTCTTCCCACTCCCTTTCGAGCGTACCACATTTTATTATTTATTATAAGAATTGTAATATGTATATGTATATATAGATGTGTATTTGTGTTTATATATATCTGTATATGTATATATGTGTATGTGTATATAAGCATGTTTTTCTCTCATGCTCGAAATAAAGCAAAAAAAAATAAAAAATCAATATTGAGTTTGAATTTTTAGTATTGTGACAACACTATATCAGACTTATTTTTACTATTGCAACTGATCAAAAGTTTAAGGTAGTAGTGGTAGCAGTGTAGTAGCAAACCTGTATGTCATATTCCTGATTTTAATAATTTTATAATCATGTTTTTTGTCAGACTCAAGCGGTGCAGAAGGCGATGGACGAGAAACGGTTTGAGGACGAGGCAGGTGAGATGAACAGCCGGTTCTGGTGGAGGGTCCGTTAAACTCATTTATATTACATTTATTCAGTTACAGTATTTGGCCTAATCAGATAATAAGATTGGCCGATATATTGGGATGACAGTTTTGACACTTTTTAGCGTATTGTCTATCGGCCTTTAATCTTTTGCCCGGGCCGACACTTTGTTTTGGCCGCCGTAAGAGCAAACACAGAGCTTTGTTTGAACAGGTTATTGCGAGGAGCCTTCCTAAGGGTTTTCGCCGAAAAAAAGGGGCTTAGGGTGAAGTTTGTAGTAAATTTAAATGACAAAATTTGGGAGAAATAATCAAAATTGGCCCTACGTACATCTCTGGGGAAAAATAAAAGAGATCACTGCTTTTTTTTGTTCTGAAATCAGCGTCTCTACATGTGTGACGGTCGTTTCATTCCGGCGTCTGTTGAATTCAACACAAACACCTCATTCTGCTTCATGAGGCACTGATGAGGAGATCACCTGAACCGAATGTGATTTAAGGAGGAAAAATAGAAAGAAATCAGGGTTATTCCACCAAATCTTGATTTCTGAACTCTTCCTAAGTTAAAACATGCATATTGTGTTGTTTTAAAGTGAATATGATCTTGTTTTCCTCACATTATTTGAGGTCTGAAAACATTGAATCTTTTTTGTTATTTTGACCATTTGTCATTTTCTGCAAATAAACGCTCTAAATGACAATATTTTTATTTGGAATTAAAGAGTAATGTTATCAGTGGTTTATAGAATGAAACAAAAATGTTCATTTTACACAAACGCAAACCTATAAGTAGTAAAATCAGAGAAATTGATCATATTGCAGTTGGCTCTTATTTTTTTCCAGAGCTGTATCTACACACACACACAAAAAAAAATGGGCAGAACTTATTGGCCATCGGTTTCTCTGGATTCTAAGAAACAATCTCGATCTCTATAAATATGCTTTGGGCGACGGTATCTCTGTTGGTAGAGCGTTTGTCCATTGATCCACAGGTTGGTGCACTTCCTGCTCCCACAGATGAATCCTGTAGTACAAGATCACCCACCTCACCCCCACTGTCACTGTGTGAGTGCGTTTGTGAACGGGCGAGCGGCTCCTCGATGCTTTGAGTGCCTTGAAAGTAGAAAAGTGTCCGTGTGTCCTAGTGGCCATACCGGCTCGTCAAAGCCTGATCCCGTCAGATCTCAGAAGCTCAGCAGGGCCTGGTCTGGACTTGGATGGAGACACTGGGAATTCCAGGTGCCACAGGGGGGCGCCAGTCGCAAAAACTGTCGTAGTGTCCTTAGGCAAGGCACATCACTTACATTGCCGAGAATGAAAGTGGTGTGTGAGTGAGTGGTGGTGGTGGTCGGAGGGGCCGATGGTGCAGATTGGAGCCTCGCTTCCGTCAGTCTGCCCCAGGGCAGCTGTGGCTACAATAGTAGTTTACCACCACCGGGTCTGGAGTGAATGAATAATGCTCTGTAAAGCGTCTTTGAGTGTCCTGAAAAGCGCTGTATAAAACTGATGCATTATTATTATTAAAAGCACTGAATAAAAACGTTGTAGTTTAAGATCCCCAATTCAGGAAGTTACCCTATAGTAGCCGCGTTTCCCCAGATGCTGCACAGGAGGGAAAGATGCTTAAGAAATGATTTAACGACAACTCTAATAAATGTAAATACGATTTATTTTACAGATAATAGAGTCAGTCAATTAACAGACAATTTAAGTCTGGATCCCCTTTAAAGCCCAATGCAGGAAAGACCCAGAAGAACGTATTTGAGTTACATTTATAGTTTCTATAGGACATCCCACTCTGAACATGTGGAGTTTCTCAACATGTTTTGCACAAAACACCCAACCATATATGACCTGACCATTGTCTTGCCAAATGTCTTTAGGATCCACTTCCTCCTAACCTCTGACCCCTTAATGCTCCAAACTAGTGGTCCCAAACTGGTGGTCCCAAAGATAAGGAAATAATCATCCTGGGAAAGGAAATGAAGTATAATCAGTAGTATAACAGATACCACAACGTGACCATTTAACATTTGATCAGTCTTTTATATTAAATGAGTTTAATATCATGATGTGGACCATGTTTGGAGACTAAACAATTCCAGGATGTGAAAACGCTCGATGACCAGGTAACTGTTAGAAATAGTCCGTCGTGTTTTCTTCTTTTTTTCCCTTAAGTTTTCAGAGTTTCTTAAAACCTGTTTAGTGCTTATGTATTTACTTTATCGCCTCTTGTATAGAGCTGAGATTTTTCAGTCCTTATTTTTCCATTTTATTTTGACTTGTACGCCTACATTTAGCTTATATAATTATGCCTCATTTGGCACCGCTCTCTTGCTGTCTTCTTTGTTACTTATTTAGAATTGATTATTACCATTTATATTATTTACTCTCTGTTATTATATTATACAGTGATGTGGGAGCTGCTGCTGTGTCCAAATCATTTCCCTCGCAGATCAATACACTTTGTCCAAGTCTAAGTATGTATTGTGTCACTATGGCAACTGCTGAACGGGAGTGTTTAGCACGACTAAAGTCATATGGAAATGAGAAATAATGCATTATTGTGAAGAATTAAGAAGGTCACACTCGAGTTATAAGGCTGAACACTAATACACGAAGGACTTCCAAACATTATAACACAGGTTCACTGGTAATTTAAAAAAGTAAAATAAAAACAGGATGAAAGGTTTACATTCTGGGCTTTACATCTTCATTGTGTTTGGAATTGTTGATTAGATTAGATTATAATATTGTGATACTGGTAATAATTCCCTCATGAGTCAGAAGGTACATTATGTATTGTATGTTTTTCTTATTGTCTCTTCACAAATTCTTAAATGTCAATGGTACTGAGCCAATAAACAAAATGAAATGTAACTTCTAAGGCATAAACATCAGACATAAGATGTTTGCTTCAGCCTTTTCCTGTGCTTCTTCTGCTCTGTTTTGTTTTTACTTACACTTTTAGATATTAAAGTTCTTTAATTGGTTTATAAAGCTCTTAATGGTCTTAGCCTCATTTATTTAACCGATCTGGTTTTATCATATGAGCCTCTCGGACTCCTCAGGTCCTCACGTCTCTGCTTTTAACTGTCTCAAGAGTCCAAACTAAAACGCGTCATTCACATTTGACTTTTTAATTTGTCTTTTAATTTAAACTTTTACTTGTTTTAAATTAAATTAATTTGTTATTAATAGTATATTTGTTTCTAAATTGAATTATTAATATTTTACTCAGTCTCTATCTAATTTTAGCTCTCCATTTTTATGTTTACTTCAGGAGCTTTATGTCTTATGTTTCTGTCTAAACTGCTGTAAATATGAGGGAAACACTGGGGTGGAGCTGCTGTTGTTTTAATCAGTGTGGTTTTTCTGTTGCAGGTGAAGCTCTTTGTGCTACATTTCCAACGTATGAAAAGTGCTACACAAATAAAGTTTGATTGATTGACTTATGTTTTATTTTATTATGCTCAGATAAACACGGATAATGATCATGATGAACAATCTGCCGGAGATGTCGCTGTGAAGTTTCAAATATCCTTCAGTCCTGCAGTTCCACTTGGGTAAACTGTCAGCCGCAGTGGGACCGTCTCCACATCTTCAGCTAGTCTTGGTCCGGACTCATTTATCTGGAGGATCTGACCTTTGGTGCATGTTTTAGGTTGATGTTTGAAACCGCAGTGCGTAGAGGAAACCCGCCCGGACACAGGGAGAACATGCAAACACCCCACAGAGGCCCGGGTGTCAAACCAGGAACCTTCATGCTGTGAGTGCAAACAACTCAGTGTCTCATTTCACTTATTACATATTTATAAAAATACATATCGCTGGTTTGAAAAGAGCTCAAAAAGCTTATGCTACAAAAAAGGATTGTCTAGCAGAGTTAAACTGACTTGAATTAAGCAGATTCATCTTAAGATTTCTTTTACTTGTTTCAAGATATTCCATCCTGATTTATCTGATCTCGATATTACAACTTATTCTAAGCACTTTTTATATTAACTCAGTCCAGGTTAAGCCTCTTTAACTTCCTTCTCAAACCAATAAGGTGAAAAATCTTGCCATAAATACTTGAAACTCGTGTTTTCTGCTTAGAACTATCAGACTCAGCACAGGACAACCCAAATGCGTGGCTTCAACAAGGTGGTTTTATTTCCATGACACAATAAATGCTGCACGAGGAAAAAGACAATCTGCACGACGAAAAAGCACGGGGAAAAAGCACGGGGAAAAAGAAAAGACAATCTGCACGGGGAAAAAGCACGGGGAAAAAGCACGGGGAAAAACAAAAGACAATCTGACAAAAGACACAGGGGAAGACTCCGACTATATATACTAAAGGGTGGGGAAACAAATGAGACACAGGTGTAACACATTAGGGGTGGAGCAAGCAATCACACAGGAGGGGCGAGCAGGCAATCACACACGAGGGGAGGAGCAGGCAGACACAGAAGGGAGGGGGAACACAAACACCAAACCCTGACAGTACCCCCCCTCAATGGACGGCTCCCAGACGTCCCAAACAACAACACAAACACGGGAGGGTGGAGGGGGCCTGGACGGAGGGACACAGGGAAACTGGCACCCAGGAAGGGAGTTGACCACCCCAGACGGAGAACAGTGTCCAGCGATGGTCCAAGAAGGGAGTTGACCACCCCAGACGGAGAACAGTGTCCAGCGATGGTCCAGGAAGGGAGTTGGCCACCCCAGACGGAGAACAGTGTCCAGCGGTGGTCCAGGAAGGGAATCTACCACCCTGGACGGAGAACAATGTCCAGCGGTGGTCCAGGAAGGGAATCTACCACCCTGGACGGAGAACAATGTCCAGCGATGGTCCAAAAAAGGGAATCTACCACCCTGGACGGAGAACAATGTCCAGCGATGGTCCGGGGAAGGGGAATCTACCACCCTGGACGGAGAACAGTGTCCAGCGATGGTCCAAAAAGGGAATCTACCACCCCAGACGGAGAACAGTGTCCAGCGATGGTCCAAAAAGGGAATCTACCACCCTGGACGGAGAACAATGTCCAGCGATGGTCCAAAAAGGGAGTTGGCCACCCCAGACGGAGAACAATGTCCAGCGATGGTCCAAAAAGGGAGTTGGCCACCCCAGACGGAGAACAGTGTCCAGCGGTGGTCCAGGAAGGGAATCTACCACCCTGGACGGAGAACAATGTCCAGCGATGGTCCAAAAAGGGAATCTACCACCCTGGACGGAGAACAATGTCCAGCGATGGTCCAAAAAGGGAATCTACCACCCTGGACGGAGAACAATGTCCAGCGATGGTCCAAAAAGGGAATCTACCACCCTGGACGGAGAACAATGTCCAGCGGTGGTCCAGGAGGGGAATCGACCACCCCAGACGGAGAACAGTGTCCAGCGGTGGTCCAAGAAGGGAATTTACCACCCTGGACGGAGAACAATGTCCAGCGGTGGTCCAGGAAATGACCCAAGAGTCCACAGTAGATGCAGCGTCCTTCCCTCAACCGCCTTTGACGCTCCTCAGGAGTCACACGAGTGCGCCCAAGTTGCATAGGTTCCTCTTGTTGGAAAATTCTCTGTCCTTGGGCTTGGATAGCAGTGCGAACAGGATCAGAAGGAACAGGTGGATTCGAGCCCGCTGGGTTCATCTTGGTCAGATTGTGCTATCAGACTCAGCACAGGACAACCCAAATGCGTGGCTTCAACAA